>VDFB02043247.1:0-10965 GCA_007258455.2 Sequoia sempervirens
AAAGATCGGTTAATGGCTTTCAGCATGTTGGTGGAAAGTCTACATCTTTTTGAAAGTGGATTCTTAGCTTATCAATCTTATGTTTAGTAAGGTTTTGTAATCTACATTGTGTTATGTATTTAGGTCACAGGTATATCTAGTATGATGTCTTCTTTTGGGTATTTTGGGTGCATAAGAGAATGCGCATATGTACTGATGTATTCAACCAATGTGCTTTTGTAACATTGTAATCAGAAAATTGGTCATTTGTACTAGGACCTCACTAGTCTTTTTGATATTTTGTAAAATTTGTTACTTGTACTGCAACTGAGGGTTTTCTTGCTGGTTCTTTCCCGCCAGTATGTCTGCTTGAACCAACTATATGTAAAATATTATATATAAATACAATTATAAGTGGTCTCCCACTTTTGCTTTAAAAAAAATTTCTTGTAAATGTCCACATCTTTTTCCTTGACACAGTTGCTATTTCTTAAAAAATTTCGTATGATTTTTCATAATATTGGTCAATACTTTATTGTAAATATTCTATAGTCATGCTCTTAAATTTCATAAGAATATGCCATAAGAGGGTTTCATCTTATAAAGCTATAATAATATTATATGCATTTAGAACATCTTAGACACCTCCCTTGAAGCATTCAACAAATGACAAATAACTAGCAACACAAAGTGAGATGCCTCATTTCCTAATATGAGGACAAAATAATAAATCAAGATATTAGGATGCAAGGTTGACCCACCTTCCCCAATACTTGGCTAAGTTTATCATCTATTGAGGAGTGGATCCTAGCAACAATTGTGCTTAGTTCTTATAGTTACTAATCCAAGGAATACCTATTCATTTTTTCTTTATTGTACATGCCTAATGACTCCTCATCTCAAGTTAAATTGTGGGAATGGATTTTTATGCCCTCCCTATGACTAAATGGATACAAGGTGGTGAATATGATATGGTGGAAAAAACCAAGATACAAGTTGGTTTAGTTCTCATAAACTCTCTAAAAAATAATTGAATTCCTACATCCTAACTAGAAATACCATGAGGGGTTTAGATCCCATTTTAGACAAAAAATATTCTTATATTGATCACTAGTTCACTTGGACCAACTAAAGAGATGGTGAACTAAGGGAAACTTAGTTGTATTGATAGATTAAAACTTAGTTATTTCTCTTTCCATTGTCCCCTCTCCAAAAAACACCCTTATTTAAGTAGATTCTATTAAACCTATCTCACATATCACCTCCCAATTCTTTAAACTTTTCAAACTTCTTATTCCTCATACCTAATAATCTATCCTTCAAGCTCAACACTTTCCACCTCAATCAAATTGATCACCTTGCTTCCCTAATATCCCTTTGGTTGATGTTCCTAGACCTCATCAAAATGGTAAGTGGATAACAATTGTGGAATGATGCGATTAAATCTATTGCACTACCTTACTATGATCTTACAATAAGAATATGGCTAGAAAGAGATCTAGAATGGAAAAAAATATGGATCCAAATAGAAAAAAAAATTTGTTTTGGCTTTAGCACTTACTAATAAATTTTCTACAATGAGTGGTTGCTTCCGTTGAAATAAAACTTAGAAGATTTGAGCTTAATTGTGGTAGAGGATCTCAATTAAGAGATAGGCTACATTGGATGAAAGGATATAAGGGATATAATTTTTTTTTTAGTTATCTCAAACATATTTACATTCTCGAGAGTGGATAATATCTATTGTTGATCAAGAGAGGTAGTTCCATGAAAACTCTAATGATATTAAATCCATTTTCCTCCAACATTACAAATAATTTTTAATTGATCTAGTTGAAGGAGATCCGTGCATCAAGATATAGTGAAAAATTATGGGCATAACAATTATATATTTTTTAACATATATAAAATGTATGGTTGGATTAGTGAGATATTTATAACAAGTACATGCAATATGAAGTCAAACTTTATTATATTTGATTCTTAATAAATTAGTTTTAATGATTCAATTTATAGCTTTATGCAATCTATAACTTTAAATAGTTTAATTAGTTTTAATGATTCAATTTATAGATTTATTCAATTTAACGATTCATCCTCTTTATGAGATTCTTATGGAATATTGATATTCTAGTGTGAATTCTTAATTTTAGACATATCTTAACTAGATAAATTTAGGTTCAATGAGGGAAATAGAACTTTTTTTTCCCTTACATAATCCTATTTTGAAGTTCATTTATGTTAACAACTATTAGATTAAATATTTTTATCCCCAATTATTTTCAAATAATTTTATACTAATCTTTGTATTCTTATTCTTTCTTTCATCGTTTCATTTAAAATTTGAACCATTTAAGGATGCTATGTTATAGATTATAGTTGTCTTCCAATTCTTTTTAAATTGTTAATGGTATAAAAATATTATTGATGAGTAGATGAATTATTACAACTATTTTAGATTTGTATTCCCTTTATCTAGATATATTATTTACCAAAGTCTCATTTACTCTTTTAGATTATCTTTGTATATATATATATATATAACGGAAAATGTGAGATCATGTTCCACCAGCTAGATTCTTTGTTTGCAAGTACTAGTAATGAAGGATTAAAAATTGAGAGATTCATTAGCATAGGGTGCAAACCCGGGGATATATAGTGAACCATGCATGTTAATATTGCATAGTCTAGAAAAACTAAAAGATGAACTTGAGAGGACTAGTGCATATTCCCTCAGATAGAGTGGCTGCTATTCTTTCTGCATGTGGGAAGAAGTACATGGTGACGTTCCCCTTAAACAAATACAGGATAGTGTCACCAAAGAAATGATAAAAACCACTTGTTTTCCATTTTATCAAAATGTGCGTAAGGTTAGGGGATACCAGGTCACTAGATGTGTCGATCATGCTATGGCCTCATTGATCTACCCACAATTTCTCATAGCACATGGTCTATACCCAAACAATGACCAAATTCCATTGTATTTTGTTCAACAGTTGTATGTTGAGGTCCATTTGGGCCTCAAAGTTAACTACTTAGACATTCCACCATATGTTGGTTAGGGGTATGGTAGGATTGCTGATAGGCCCACCTATCGTCGAGTAGATAGACCACCCCCAGTGTTTAGGGTATTGGTTGGTGAGAGGTCTCCTGCTGTCACCCCAAATCTAGCCCCCATAGCAGATGAGGTTGTCATTACTTCTCAAAAGGAAGCAATTGACACTATAGGTGAGATTGCGGCTACCACCGGGTGCTGTCATAATAGTGGTTTACAATTCCTGAGAGGAACAAATTTTAGCTGAAATCACATATTTTTAGAAAATATAATGATTTAAGCCTTAAAAAGTCCCATTTTAAGGATTCCAATTGAAGAGGGTTTGATCAAATCACCTTAGATTAAACCCCCTTGGATAGAACCTCACTAGTTTTAAACCATACCTATAAATGCGTCTCTTTTACACCTATCAAAATGCTGATAAAAAATCACTTTTGATTTAGATTTTGGGGGATCAAATGAATTCATTTAAAATTTATTTCAAATGATTATGGTATTCCTCGAACAAGCTATCCAATGAATATAATTTTAATATGTTTTGGTTTTGTTATGTATTTATTTTTAAGTTTTATTAAACATAGGTTTTCATCAAAATGAATTTCTTTGTTTCTTCACATGTGGAAAAATAGAGATTATAAAAAAATTGAAAATATGAGTGCACCAAATATTTAAGTCCTTGATCCAACAAAAAAAAATATTTTTTTTGACATATACAAAAAAAGTTACGCGTTATACGGTCGTGTTGTGTCTAAATTGTAATTTGTTTGACTTTGAAACTTGATTAAGGAAAAAATATTCAATAAAAAACTATCTAACCAAGTGGAAGCACTAGATATCGGAGTTACAAATCTAAATTTGAAAGAATTGGAATTTTATCTTTCAAGGAAAAAAAGTTATGCGTTATACGGTGTGTCACTTTTTAAAATGTTGTTTTTGAAAAAATCTATTTTAGAGTGGGAGATGTAAAATGAAGTGCAATTTGATTCCAAAAATTTTGAAAAAAATATTTTTAGAATCTACAGACAAAATTTGATGAGACTCTAGTTTGTACCATCTTCAAATTCCTCACAGTTTAGCCGCTATAGGTGCCCGAATGTGAAGATTTAGTTAAAAATAATAATTTCAGTGTCCAGTTTGACCAAAAATTGTAAACCACTATTATGGGATCACCCCACCAGTAGGATATCTGATGATCATGTAGGTTAGTATTTAATGTCAAGACATTCTCGATCCACACCATTTTCAGCATAATGGACCACCATGGATCCTTTTACAGTGGCTAGCATCCCTACTCCTACACAACATGATGCACTTACAAGAGATATGTCACGCATGACTCTGCATTGTTTGGCTAAGGACCTGTTGGAGGTATATGAAAACATTGTATCAGACAATGGGATCGGGATAGAGCATGTTAGAGATCATTTGAGACATAGAGGTTGTTCAGTTCCAGGATCCCATCACTCTCAGCCGAGCACTAGTGCGCATCAGAATCCACCTACAGTTCATTTGGTAGTTTCACAGACTATGGGTTTTACTGATATGTTGATTGGTTTTGGTTCATCATCGTTGATGCCACCTCACCTTCATAGTCCTCTACATTCATCATTTATGGCACGATATGGGATAGATCGTATGGATGCAGATGTTGATTCGTTGCTTGACCATTTGGTGGATATGGTGGAGGTGACTATTTCAGAGGCCTTAGGTCATCTGATATCAGATGATATTCATGTATGTGTGCATGTGCATGTTTCAATTCTTTTTTCATTATTTTTATTTTTATTTTTTAACTAGATATTCATGTAAGTTGATATATATATATATATGTATATATATTGTTACAGGTGGACATACCTCATATCACTCCTAGCCTTGGTCCAGATCATGTGCATGATCGATGTGACTCTATGGATGAATCTGCTACCAGTGGACATGTGAGTTTTTCATTTTTATATAATCACATGTGTATATGTACATGCAATATTTATGTATGCATAGATCTAGAATGATATTTAAAAATACAAGTTCATTTAATAATAACTTTCATAAAATTTATTTAATATAAATTATATGTATTCAACACATCCTGTACACAATTTTATTTGCAGAGCTCAACACATCTATCAGAGTAGGACCATTCTCATTTAGATGGCCATTTGACTAGGAGTAGACATTCATATTAGGCCATGCACACTAGATTTTTGATCTTTACCACATGTATTTGCTTATACATGATGATCTTTAGTATTTGAGATTTGATGATCTCTAACTTACATTTGCTTATATGATATACATACATTTTCTTATTTGTTGATCTTTAATTTACCTTTTTCTTATATGATATGTACATATATTTTCTTATATGATATATACATGCATTTGCCTCTTTGTTTATAATATGTGTTATGTTTATATGTATTGAATCCCTTTACATGTATGTACATGTGTTTGCTTATGGTTTAAACATGTTTACACATAATATATGTATGCATTTGCTTTAAATATTCAATATACATACATGTTTTCTTATTTTATGATCTCTTACAACTTACATTTCCTTATATTCAATGTACATTTGATCTCTAGTAGAATTTTAGGGAAATCAATGCCACTTTATAATTAAGTTCATTCATGTTGATCACAATAAAAAAAAATTAAATGACTTAAGCAACATGAACCATTGAGTTGAGAACAAGATTTAATCTTTTTGACAAGTAACTTGAAATTCAATTCAAATATAATTAAGAAAATTCAATTCAAATTATACCTCTATTATACGTTTTTGACAAGTAACTTGAAATTCAATTTAAATATAATGAAATTTTTCTAATTCAAATTATACCTCTATTATACATTTTTGACAAGTAACTTGAAATTCAATTCAAATATAATTAAGAAAATTCAATTCAAATTATACCTCTAATATATATTTTTGACACTTTAACAAAATTCTAAAATTACTAGACATGTTGTGCATACCTATGAATTAAATAACAACAAACTCCAGAATGAAATAACTTGTTTGTTTACTACTTGATTCATTTAAACTAGGATCTAGTTATTCCATGTACACTAGAATAATTTTTTTCCCATCCTGGATATGCATATAAATAGAATCTTAATTTTCATTATTCTGGATATCAAATTGCAAGATTAATTGTCATTTATATCACTTGGAGCACATATTTTGGAGAAGAACTTTTTGCACATTTATCAAGGAGGCAAATATTGGAGCTCAACAAATTTTCATTTTTATCAATCAAGGAAAAATTTGGAGGATAATTTAACTAAGTTGGTAGAGGACTTGTTTTGAGTCATCTTTAAGTTGAAGAAGAAAATGGGACAACAAAGAAAAAGAAAAAATGTGCCTCAACGAAAATTGTCAAAAGAAGAACATAAGAGGCATGAACAAAACTTGGAAAATTATCATAGAAAGAAACAAGGTACATGCTTGTTTCTTCTCTGTCTCACTCTCAAGTGTGTGTTTAAAATTGTATGTGCATGCATTTTGCATTGGCTTTCTTATTAAAATTAGAAATGTTTAATGTATGACCATTTTTCAACTTACAATACCCCGACTTAAAATGTACTCTTAAACTAAAATATTGTACATTAAATCCTTCCCTAAAAACCTTACACTTATCTTTTGCCAACACCTTTGTTTAATGTTTTTGTCATCACATTATCATTGTTGAGTATTGCATCTACACAATTTTCTCTTTACTTTGTTCATGAAGAAAATGATAGTGTACTTCAATACATGCTTAGTTCTCCAATGAAACCTTAAATTTTGTGTCCCTAACTATGCCACTTTGATTTTCATAATTTTTTCAGCCACATTAATTATTTTATGGCTTTGCAAATTCCTATATATTCTAACTTTGCACTTTGAAAGAAACCATTATTTTTTCTTAATTATTCATGAAACTATACCTTCATGTACAATGAAGTAGCATTCTAATATTGATATTTAGTGATCAATATCCCCTATCCAATATACATTGCAACATCTAATTAGCTTAAGATTTTTCTAAACTCCCATTGAATTTAATCTAATGATCAATAGTTCCTTTAAAAAATTATTTTTTAAATATTTTAATAAATTCCCAATTCTAAGCTCTAGAATTATTTGAAAATTAGAACTCAAATTATACTTAAAGCCAATGCAATGTGAGGTTTTCTAGAGAATAACACATGTATACATCAAGACTCAAGCTATATGGTGCCAAGGAATAATTATTTTATTTTCATCACTTCAATGTTCTCAAATTATTTTTATGTTTTATGCTCTAGGGATTCCTCAAGCTGGAGTTGAGCCAAATCTAGATATTGGATCAAACGAATCCGTTGAAGAACACATGGACCTTGAAGTTAGGGAGGAGATCCAGGTTCAAACAATGCTTGTTGGAGAGGGATCAAGATCACTTCCTTCTACTAGTATGGATAAGCATATAAAACTAGCACACAAAATTCTCTCACTTCTAGCATCATGTTTTATTGAAGTTTGTTTGCTTTCATACATAAACTTCACTTATATAACATCATCTCTCACTTTTGTTTGAAAAATATTTTGTGACATGTAGGAAGGGCTCAACAAGCAGGAAGTTTTCATGCTCAAGAATGCATGGTCCTTGAAGATAGGAAGGAGGCACAAGTTCAAACAATGCATGTTGGAGAGGGGTCTGGATCACTTCCTCCTACTGTTATGGATGAGCATATAAAACTAGCTGAGAAGGTGAGGAAACAAATTTCTCATAGAAATTTAGATCATTTCCTTGAAATGGATATGGAGAAACTGAAATATTATGCCAACCAGCCTTATAATAAGAGAAAGAGTTCAATGACTAAATCTGCAAATGGAATGATCAATCATCATTTCAATTGTCTTGATGCACTTGGAAAAACCCAATTGTTATACATTTACTTCTTCGTGATGAGCTCAAAGAGTCATTACAATTGTTGGGTGTACATTTAGCATCAAATAAAAAGAAACACATGGGATTACAAAAGGATATTGTTCAAAATGTTAAAAAGGGTTTAGATTCCATTGGGAAAGGATCTCGATCAGTGGATAAGGCCACTGCAAGAAGGGTGATGTTGACATCTATTGTACATCAAGATATAGCAAGAAAAAGAAAAATTTCTGCACTTTCAACTAAAATTGGTTCTAGTAGAACCACATTGATAAAATATGAGAAAAAGAGAAAGTTTTTGGATGAGAGTTTAGAAGAAAATTGGGAAATTATGTGTAGAGATCCCCATTCTGACAAGATTGAAGATGTTGTTAGGAACTTGGTCTCAGGTTTTTGGCATGATCAGACTCGTCCATCATCAAATACTAGAGATGTTATGAGACACAGGATTGGACCTAGTATTTATGAAAATCATATCAAACATTGGCTAGACATAACACAATTTGAGATGTTTATGAACTTTTGTAATGCATATCCTCATATAAAGATTGGGAAAACAATGTTTCAAAGGTTAAAGCCATATTATGTGAAGATAAACAAGTTTTTTGAAACTTGTTGTTGTCGTTATCATATTGAATTTGATCTCTACTATCAGGCATTTTGAAAGATGAGAGAAGAAAGATGTTGGTTTCAAAATGCACCTCCTAAACAGGCAATTTTGTTCATAAAGTCTATATTATGTGATCATGAAAATGGACCTCAAATAAACTACATAAAAGGAATTTGTGAGACATGTGGAAATTTGGCTAAATTTCCTTCAAGAATTGAGGATACTAACCTAACAAAAGGCAGGTAGAATTGCAAGAGGTAAATTATTATTTTTTAGAGAGTTTATTTGTTTCAATTTCACCGTAGATTGTTATTTGGATTCTCTTTGATGTAATGTTTCTACATTGATCAAGTGTAGTTTGGCTAGTTATTCACATATTATCTGACACATACAGAAGTATATGTAAAGTTGCAAAACAAATTTTGGGAAAGAATCCACAAAAGGTTGAACTATGTAGAAGGGGAGATTCCCATTTGGAAGAAGGAAATTTATGGAAGATTTTCCAAAATTGATCACGACCATACATACATCATTCCTTTTGCTAAGTAGCAAAGCACAGCAATTCCAAACATTGGAGATGCTTTCCATGAGCGGTTCTCGATGGTTGACTTTAGAAGAATTACTCTTTTTGTACATCAAAGGAGATTGATCCAGGAGTTTTACTTTTCCGAAGCCAAAGATCTGTTATAAGTTCATGTGTTGTTTTATTAACATGCACAATCGAATTAGGATGGTGTTGAGAGTCTGAGATGAAGAGCAGGCAATTAAGAAAGAATATCCACTTTATATTAGTGATGATAAAGAGCATGACACACTTTTTGTCCAACATTGCTTTACAATATTTTTTGAGAATTTGAGAAGCAGAGGTGTAAAATTTGAAAATCATTTTGTATGGTCAGATGGATGTGCGGCACAATTCAAATCTTCATGGCCATTCTATGCACATTGTAGATATCATAAAATCTACAAAATACCACATGTTTGGAGTTTTTTTGAGAGTGGCCATGGAAAGGGTGAGCATGATGGAGGAAGAGCTTGCATCAAATGAGCTTTAAGAAAGCATCAAATGAGTTATCCAAAAGATTGTCTAGACAATTCACATGATGTTGAATGGTGCAAGAAACACTTTGCATCAAATGTGGTCGGCACATCTTCAAGAACAAATCGACACATTCCACATAGAGTGTTTTGGGAGATATCGGGTATGTATAAATTAAATTAAATCAAAAATTTGAATTTATTTAAATTTAAAAAATATATATATACATATTTGTTCACATAAGTTTTTTTTTGTACATATGTATCTAGGTGTGGATAGAAGATCTATGCATGGATGCAAGATGGTAGAAAAAACAAGATCTTTGCATTGTGTTAGAAGTTCAGATAGTCACCATGGACGGATATTAGACACAAGGGATTACTCTTGTCTTGCACTGAGTGCATTAAGGGAAATTCTAATTATGTATGCAACAATCAAGAACTTGGATATGTTGTTAAATGGGATACAGTGCCACTAGTTGTTTCAGAAACATATTATGAAAATGAGGAAGAAAGATTTGAAGACATTCCTTTGATTTCAATTAATTATGACCATATTTCAGGATTGGTTAGAAAAGGTACACATGTGTAAGTTTTCAATAATTTAAATATTATATATATCTAGTTAATGATCTTTTGAGACATTTCTAAATTTTTTAGAATTTTTTGTGTAAATTTGGTGTACAGGAGATGTTTTTGTAGTCATAGTAGAGCCTGGAAACATCGAAGGTGTCAGCTATTATTTATTGTGTTGCACAGAAGAGAGGAATAAGCTAACAAAACCTGAAACAAGTGATGGAATGTCATTTCCCACAAGTGAGTTTGAATTTAAAATTTTATATTCATTGTATTCACATGTGCACATTACATTATAAAAATTAAATATATATTGTACAAACCTTGAGCATGAAAATGTTGCACATGTTCATATGTCTTACCTTAGGTTCATGTTTACCATGCAGGTTCAGTTGTAGTGCAAGGGACATATCGAAAACAAGTCGAAGTTGTTTAGCATGGGATTCATTTTGTTGACTATCAACCTGATAACAAGGTATATCAATATAGTCACTTAATAATTGCTACCACTCTACATCTTCATGTAGTTCCACATGCACGTGGCCAAATAAAATGGAGATTAGATAGTGATGATCATCAAAAAATTCTACATGTTATTGAAGAGCGGGCTGAACCAAAATCTTTGACTTAGATTATATCCATGGTTTTCAAGTTCACTTGTAACCCTATACATGTTCAAATGAGAACTTACAGTAACTTGTACATAGTTGTAAATCATTTTTTGTAAATTACAATTATATGTACATATTTGTTCCATGGAAGATTCTTAAGTTCAAGAATCTTTGATAGCA
>VDFB02043248.1:0-16691 GCA_007258455.2 Sequoia sempervirens
TTTGTAGTGATTCTAGAGCTTCACTAGATTTGGAGATAGTATTGATGCTATGTATTATATTCATTCTAGTTGTATCACATTATGTAATTGGTGTATCCTTCCCGTTTATGTTGGGAAGCACTGTTGTACTGTTATAATCTTTGAAATGATGTAACTTCGTATAATAAATGTAATGTATATATTCTTGGTATTATCATGTGTTCTCAGATGGATGTTTATCATTTATGTAATGTTATGGATACATGTACATTGTATATTTATTCTATGTAATGATTCTAGAATGTTTACTTGTGAGTAGTTTATCATCATTATGGGAACTAGATCATGTTAGGAAGATTGACAAGTAATGCAGTCATGTTACCCCAAAGGACTAGATAGATGATGTGTATGTGTGTTTCATTATTATTTTTGTATGTTAATTTACATTTCATGTTAGTTTTACTTTAAAAAAAAATGTGCTATTATTGTTAGTTATTTTGTTTTCCTTTGGGGTTTGTGTGGCAAGGTGTTACAATATCCAAGAACCCTTTGTAAACAATCCATCCTTTGAAATGGACCCATGTCAAGAACTTGATCCAAGGCATGTCGAAGGAAATTCCAAAATCATTCAAGATCAATAATTCATATCTCCAAGATACTACAATGATCTAATGAACACTCTCCAAAATATACAAGATGTCACAAATGATGATCACATCCATATAGCACATACACCTCCATCTACCCATGAGATGCTTTCTTTGGATGGACACGTAGATGATCTTCATTCAAAACACGATTCCTTTACTCCTAACATTATTAAACAAAAGAGCAGGTTATTGATTCCTACAGTCAAACTAAGTTGTCAACATTGGGATTAGATATATCCCAAATTTAGATTGAGGACATCATATATGAAGATATCCAACATTATCCACTCAAGGAAATAGGTAAAAAAAGAGAGGATATTCTAGAGTCAGTAGAGTAGCAAATTGAAATAGCATCATCTGCTGTAGTCATTTATCAGGAGATGCTTTCCTAAAATACAGGAACTCTCAAAATGGAAGTGAGATCAAAGAGATACTAAAAGGTGCCATTCTACCACCAACATCTTGCAGGAAACTATACATACCAAGAAAATTACCAACATAGGAATTTCAAAGAATCATATGAGATTAAACCAATGCTAATACTATAACTAGCCATGTCATGAATCCTCATCCACCCCTCACCCCATCCACAAATTGGGACCAACATAAAAAGAAAGATTTTTATCAAAGCACAAAGAGCGTTATCAAAGCAAAAGAAGCTAAGAAGCATAATGGAAAAATCAAATACATATGGATACCAAAAAATACAAATAAAATTTATCCCTATCAAACTCCATAAGTCAAAGAAACTATGGGGCAAAATAAAAAAGGGAAAAGTATCCATCAAAGATGTCCACAAAGGAAAAAGCAAGCTTCCCAAGTGATGTGCAAAGTATATCAAGCAGTTGGTCCTAATTCCATGCACACTTCCATATCCACCCATCACTACTCATCTTCCCAAGTTTGGAGAGTCAAAGGTTCCAAAATATCAACCAATCCATCTTTTATTCCTAAACACACTCCATCATTCATTTACCATGCATGATATCCAATTCTCATATTAACCATGTATCTCATAAGGATTTAGAAGGAATTTTATTGCAATGTGTGTATAAAGACCGAGTTAACTCTGGTATCAACAAAGTAGATGAGGAATCCCAAAAGTTATATTCAAGTGCATGTGTCTTGGAAAAGAATATTTTTTGAGTAGGATATCAATTGCACATTATGATAGAAGCATCTACATCGAAACCACTAGGTGGTTCAACATGAGCTCAAAATCTTTCAGAAAAATAAAAATAAAATCATGAAAATAGTAAAGATAAAAATCATCCTCTAGTGAAAACCACTACGGTGGCACTTTGGATAGGTACCATGATGAAAACTTGGAGAACAAGCATCATGTGTAGAATCGAGCATTTGCATGTGCTAGTTCAGGTGAAAGCATCTTATCTCATCCATAATTAATCTAGCATTTCATTCATCTTATCCGTAATAAATCCATTCATCCATGAACCATTTATCCAATCCATTTTCATCCATCTACATCCATAGTCCAAATTATCTTGATCTTGATAAAGTTTGGTGTACACTGTACACTTGCTTATGGTAAACATCTTGACATGAGTCATTTTCATTGATCCTATCCTACCTAGCATTATCTAAGCCATGAAGCATTATCCAAATGAGCATTCTTTATTTGAACACCTTATCTCATCACAAGATAATTCATATCCCTCCATCCAAGCATCCACCCATGGCATTCCATACATTGCTAGAGACTGGAGGTAGATATTTACATCTTGCTTTGGAAATAAATCTTGATCTATATCTTCCAACTTATGTGGTGATCCAAAAATTGGAAAATGTAAAATGAAATTGGTCAAAACACTTATAAGCAAAAAATCCAAATCACCAGCCCATGACAGATTTTAATCAGAAGATGTTCTTTATCAAAATGCTTTTTCATACAGACATCAAATTGAAATTAATCCAATACTCAGTTGCCATCATTGAGTACTTTATTATAAACATCTGATGTTGAATTTTTTTTTTTTTTTTCCCCAAAATCAAGAGCTTCAAAATCTTAATCTAATCAAATCTAATCAATCCATCATCATCTTAGTCCTCATGTTTCTGCTTACTATCCTTGCATTGTAGCCTTGTATCCTCTAGCGTGTATCTCATCAATCCATCAATCAAATCCAATCAATCCTCATAATCTTTGGATATCAATCTAATCCTTGTATTTAGCACATGCTTTTGCATTATTGTAGCCCTCAGCAATGTGCCATAATCATCAATCCTGCATCAATCCCCAGTCAATCAGCCTAAACCCAGTTTCCTCTCGGCTTTAATCCAAAGCGGATCACTAATATCATCACACATATCCATATCCAAATCCTAATCAAAATCAATAGAATCCAAGGCTTGACTAGGAAACATATCAAAATCCCAAAACCAGTCAAAGGAGTCAAAAATCTCCAAAGGAAACATGGGTATCCAAGAGCCCATGTCTTCTCCTAAAGCAAACATCATAGGGATAATCATTACGATGAACCCCAAAGACATAAAAGGAATATTTAAATGCTTAAAATCCCAAAGAACAACTAGCCATGGCATTTCAAGAGGCATCAAAGAAACATCCAGATATTTTGAAAAGAATCCATCAAATACTCAATTTTGGGCTTTTCACCAGATAATCAATCATCCACAATAAATCAACCATCTCCTTCATCGCTTTTAGAAATACAAATGGCTGCAACCACAACAATCAGCAAAAGCAAGCTTCAAACACAAAAATCAAAATAAAAACAACAAACTTTTAAATGCAAAATCAAACTCTTGACCATTCTCAAACATGTCAATCAACCTTATATCAATGGCCTTTCAAAACCTATCAACTTTCCACCATCCACTAACATGTCCTAGGATGAATCCTTCCTACAATGGGCATTAACTTTGGCAATCACTTTGGATACTTATCCTAAACAAAACACATCCCCTTGGCTAGAGGTATGAAGTACATTGGCTTGTTTGTTCACTTGACCTTTTCTTTGATTTATCTTATTGCATTCATTCCAATGACCTCTCGATGATGTCTATCAAAATGATTTACAGAAAAATGAATGGGGCATTGATCAATATCTTTCATTTGTTGTGCTTATTGGACGTTCTTGTAATATAACTTGGCAAATACTTGATTTGTTAGGTATGTATGGAAGGTGTTTTGGGCAACTTGTTGACTATTGCATTGATAGGTTATACCTTTCCATTTTTTGGTTTGAGATGTTTGAAAATTATGAAGTGCATCCTAGAAAATTTTTCATATGTTAGGTGTGAATAAGAATACTCTTATCTATTTACTGAGTCAAAGTCCATGGCACTAGATACCCTTCCATCTTGGTTGTCTATACCTTGATGCATCGTATCTATGTGTTTTATCAAACATAAGGAAAGTTGTGTCATTTGTGTCCCAATCCTTGGATAAGCAAGTCATCATCACTCATCACCATATCTAAGAAAGTCTCGATGACTCATGGACTTGTTGGACTTCTTCATCTTCTTAAAATCAAGGGTTCATCCATCTTATTCTTCTACTTATATCCATCTTATTCTTCACATTCTTATATATCTACTAACATTTCTATACAAGTATCAAATTAGTGTGTTATATCAAAATATACATGAGGCTACCCATGGTCACTGACTCTCTATACATCATCAAATCTATCTACATCAGACATCTGAGCTTTTTAATCATCTTTGAGCTGAACTGTTCTTAAATTTTTATTGCGAGCTCAACCCAATTTTGCAAATTTTTTCCTAATCTCTCGAGGGGGTAGTGTAGCAACATGGTGATTCTTTCCATTTGGGGCAGAAGTAATTGAAACATCAAAGATTAGGAATTTTTGAATTTTGATCATGGCGATTATTTATTTTTTTGGGCCCATGACTAAAATTGATTCATAATGTAGGTACCACCAAAAAGTTGTCCCTAATTGATGCTATGCTCAGTTTTGCTGATGGAAATTAGTAATGTTTTATCCTCTAAAATTAAGCTAGATTCATCAATTGATTGAATAATCAGCTTTGTTTGAATTCAATTCCAACAAGTTCAGCTATTAATAGATATTTAAATTTATTGATTAATTCATCCTTCTGTTATCTTATTTAATTAGGATCAAATCATTTAATTGATATCATTTAATCCCCTCTCATTTGAATTCGGAATCAATTCAAATCCAAATGTACAATCTCCTAATTCTGCTCAAATTTGATGATTTTTGGATTAATTAATCCTAAATCAACTTTCTAATCATCATTATCAATTCCTCCAGCTTTTAACTCCTTAAGACTTAAATTGACCCATGGTCAACTAACCAGGTTGCACATGAAAATAATTTCAATTAATTATTTAATTCATCTATTTTCCCTCAGCAAGGAATATTCTATGGAATATTCCTCTCAACAACCTCTCATTCAATTTCCCTCTAAAGTTTTTCAAAAACCTATCACAACCTCTTACACTTGCATTAAATTCTCTTACAACCTTTCAAATCTTCTTACATCCTCTCAAATCTCATTCAATTCCTCTTACAACATTTTAAAATTCTCAATTGTCAACATTTACTTCTCTTCCATCCTCCTCCACTCACACATTTCCCAAAATGTGCTCCAACTTCCTCCAATAGAATTGTGACACTTGGAACATTCTCATTGGCTCTCATTTTATCCCACATTCACCAATTTCCTCCATTCTTCAACCCTTGGCTTCTATAAATAGAGGCATCCTTTTCATAATATGGATCCACAATCTCATGCAAGGTCATTATGCTGACTTCATCCACCAATCATCCAATTGCTATCACTATCTTTGAGGGTAATTGGCATTCATCACATCCATTTTCATTTCACATCTACTTGCATCTTCATCATTTTAGCTTGAATTCATCACCACTTTGAATGAATTTCATTATATTGCATCAATAATCTTGGAGCTTATCAAATAGGGATTGGGAAAGGGCCACTTTCCACATCAAAGTGACACAAATCCCCCTATGGGTTGGAGGTTTGATCTATTTAGTTGTTAACATGCTTTCATTTGTGTTTTTTTGTGCTTTTGTTTCATGTTTTCATCTTTGTTTGATCAAGAATCTCATAGGGAATTGTGCTAATTTTAATGACTAACCTCGTTTGTGTTGTCTTTGTTTAGCTTGGTACAAATTATCATTCACATCAATAATGTATTCAACACTCACAAAGTTTTGAAGTTTTTCTAAGGCTTCATCAATTTTTTTTAACTTTTCTTGATGGACATTAGAAACCATTGTTTCAACATCAGTTACATTGGTTGTTAGTAAAGTAGTCATGGTAAATGTGGTATCAAAGCCATGATCCATAATGGGTTGACTAGTATCAACACTATGAGTGAGAGTTATAAAATTCAAGATCCACAACAAATGTACTAGCACGGGATTGCATGAGTCTTGAACTACATATCACTAAAGTATTAGAAAAAGGATACCAGGTTGTGAAGCTCATACAAGTTCCACCAAACCAAAGTGCACCCAAAATGGAGAAAAGGCACTAGACAAATGTAATAAACACCCAAAAGTAGTAATCACAATGCAAGTGTGTAAAAGTATTTTGCAATTTTTAGATTTGAAACATGATAATTTGTTGATTATGGTATGTAAAAACCTAAAAAATGATATCTTTTTAATGCCAATTATGATTTCAAATGTAATGCACTTAATCTGACCTATTGAACTTAATACAAGATAATACAAAATTTTCTATTTTCTAAAATTGAAACAAAGATTTGATAGCAAAATGAAATGAAGCAAATAGAGATAAAATGATGCCTAGAAATTTGAAAAAGCACTTGTACAAGGTAGGATCGCCCAAGGGTGAATGGGTCTTTGTATAGGGGTTGGAAAAATTAAAGTTTGTGTTTCTAGTTTGATGTTTGAGTTCTTTGTTTTAGGTTGTATACTGTGAATTCTGTGACAAATTTTTCCAATTTTAGGTGTCTTAATGCAAGTACAATTAGTGACAAATAGTGAACAAAGTGACAACTTTTGGAATGCAATTTTGAATTGAAATTTGAATATAAATGACTGAAAGAAACTCTTGATGCAACTACAATGCAAGATGTATGCAAAATTAATGTAAAATCTCTAATTTTTGTATAAATTTAAATGATGCAAACATGCAAAATTAAACCCTAAATGAATTGTAAAGAACAATAATGCAAAAAATACTAATGTAAACCTAGATATAGGGTTTTGAATGTCTCCAAATTAGAATTTAGGATGTAGAATGTTAGGTTTTCCAAAATGAAATGTAGGAAAAAGGGTCCGACGGATAGGAGACTGAAAAATGGGATCTGAGATAGAGGGACCCTGTATACTACAAAAGAAGGTGTCACTAATCCTAGACAACCACCTTTTTCCATATTTCATTAGGAAGGAGGGATAGCATTTTACCTATAATGCCCATTAAGCATTTAAAGGGAAAGCTAAAAACACAAAAACAATTTTTTTTTTTTAAAACATAAGGAATGCACTTTAAGTATTCCAACATAACTAATGTTTCAAGTTGCACATCTAAGTCCCTTGGGGTACACGAGGTGACATTACCAAAACTATCCCATAACAAAGTTAACAGATGAACATCAAATTACCAATTAGGAAATCCATTCACTCACATATCATCATTTTAAACATTCATTAATGATAACCAAAATGATAAGAATAAACCACATAAAACCATACATGCAAATACAATCAATTAATCATGAAGATATTAAGTACATATTTCCATAGATACAAGATAACATCATCAGTATTAACAAATGGTAGTTCAAGAACGATTTACATGGTATGATAATACATTACATCATAAGTCTTCCAAAAACATGTGGGAGTGATACATCAATACATAGAATACATTTGGAGTACAAATATACATCTGGTAATATATGAATCGTAGATTAAACTGCATCCACAAAACTCTGCACTGAATGGTACAACTGCATCATAAGGGGACCCAATGGGGTGCATAACATGTTCCACCTGAGCACCCTGTGCTAGGAGTAAATAAGGAAGGATTCCCGACCAAGCACATCCAAATATTAAGACAAGACTAAGCTCCAGACACGAAAAGTAAGAGAACACAAAGAAATATCTCATAACAACAATAAATTTCCAAAACATAACAGTAGATCACTTCCAGAGGATTTCAATAAAAAAACACAAAGGAATGCTAGAGGAGAGTGTCATCGCATGGCCTTACATGGATTATCCATAAAACCTATCACAAGGTTTTGCCTCCATCTATGGTTATCCTGACAACCTATCTCAAGGTGCCACTCCATAGGGTTACTCATGCAGAATCATTAACCTCTCGTGAGGATGAGGCAAGGATCATGCCAACCACGGCCTTTTCGGCCCACCTTTAGTCTACTATAGCACTAACAGGCGGAAGAGGCATCCATAATTATCTTATTAATGTTTAACTACCAACCCCCTAATTAATTACTTAGGTTATCACTTATTAACTCTAACTCTAATGTGGGTTACCCTAACAACCCCTTTGTGTGCTAGCCCCCACGTAGAGCCACTCTCCCTAGAACCCAAAACATAATATCCAACACCAAGGAGTTGTACCATAATAACACTGAACCAACAAATGGAACATTTGTGAGGAAAAACCATCTTGCCAAAATCATATGAAACAACATCCATAAAAATGGTACAACCCATGTGTAAACTCCAGTCACAACTATATCCAAAACATAGGAACAGATATCCAATTACAAGATCAAATATAAACATCAATTTCCTGACCTCTGGAAGTCCCTACGAAGTAACTTAAGCTCCTACAAAAGGATAAACTAACTCAAGGGATTTCCCACATGACACAAATCCAATAAAGAGAAAACCATAATAGATTCAATGAATAATCTCGAGAGTACACAATTATGTAAAACAACGCCATATAACACATTTTGATACACAATAATTTCACCAAGAAATAAATAAATTAATTTACTCGAGAATATTCAACTTAATTTAAATCACATAGTTTATTTCTAATTTACTCGATTAAACTATAACATTGCAAATTTATTTAGTTATTCCTCAATCACAACATATATAACCATCTTAATATATATATATATACATATATATATGCTTTTATGCGTATATACATATATACGTATATTTAATAAAACATATATTAAAAACATCATGCATTTAAATCATATCATAAAAATTACCCATTTGCATCTCACATGAAATTCACGGTAGTAAGTATATATATATATATATATATATACATATATATTAATATTAATATGAATATTAATGCTAATATATATATATATATATATATATACAAATATAACATAAAAATAAAATTTAAAGGAAATCAAATTTTAAAAGAAATAAAACCATTGAAAATACCCACCTAGCTGTGGTATTTTTTGTACCACATAGCCTATGGTATGCGATTACCACAATGTGGAGACATAGCGCCCACCACCTGACTCGATCTAGCTTGACCCTCGGATATTGTGCACAACCTTGGTTGATGTCTTGCTTGATATGGTGGCTAATACTACCACACCATGGGGGTCGGGGGTGGTACGGTGGCCGCTGACCACTTACCCCCCCCAATAAATAATTTTTTTTTTATAGTTTATATTTTTAAAAATAAAATATAAAATCTCTGTCATAAATAGATTTTAAAAATAGATGACCCATAATTGTTGAATCTTCCTTTGTTTTACATAAATTATTTCTTCAACATGACAGAATAATAAATTATTTTTCAGGTACAATCATATATATATATATATATATATATTTGCATAAGTATATTTAAAAAAATAAAATAATTCAATAGTCTGATTTTAAACACAATTTGGGCATACAAGATTTAACCCCAACACATATATATACATATTTTTGGAAAACTAATATAAATAAATATATATTAAAAGAAATTACAATAAATATCAATATGATTTCTTTTCAAACAAATTGTAAATCTGGGTATGCATAATTTAACCCCAGAATAATTTTGTTTTCTTTTCCAATAAAAATTTCATAACTAGTTTTGTTGAAGAAAGATCATAATATTTCTCAATCATTTTCCACAGAAGATTTAAAAGTTGACACAAAAAAATTTCAACAACAAAATCTTCTTTTAAACATAACTATCAATTTCAAACATGGCAGACATGATTTTCATTTCCCTTACAGAACAAATGAATTAATAAACCAAACCAATAAATATATATCAAAAGAACTTGGAGTCCTTCGTTTGATGTTGAATCCACCAGCATAGTAGCCCTTCCTCTTTCGAAAATAGATTTCCTCCGCAGTTTCTTCTCCAATTTCTTCTTTTAGCTAACTTTTGGATCAATAATCTATTTCTTCCAAGAACAATTTTTACAGAGAAGCACAAAAACCTCTTTTTTTCTTTTCCAAAAACAACCAAAAACCATTCATGTGTGTGTGTAGAAACTTCCCTTTTCTCACAATAAAATAAGGAAAAATAAATAAAGATCTTTTTTTTTTCAAAAATCCAACCCATCCATTGGTTCTTTTTATTGCTTTAAAAGCTCACACTTATCTCACAAATTTTAATTAAAAATTTATTAATTTCATATTTATCCTCATATGATATTATCCTTAGATTTTATAATATTAATATTTTGAAAAAGACAATTACAATTATCACAAACATTATTTATTTAAATTAATTACTTTACACCTTTTAATTAATTAAATAACTTTTAATTTGAACAATATTTAAATCCAACTTTCAACTAATTACAATTAATCATATAAACAAAATAACATTAATTAATCTCATATAAAATAAAGATAAATTAACAACTAACCACAAATAAAATAAATAAACAACAACATCCAATACTAAGACAAGGACAAGGTCAAGACCATGATACCGTAAGATTCACAATGAGGTGACGGACTTGGGACGGGGACACTTCCTTATCAACTCCCTTTTTCATCATCATACCCGTTGGGTTAATTTAATGCTCGCCCTGTCCTGTCGAAGCAGGTGGAATCGAGACTTTGTTCTTGCAATTCTTGCATACAAACAAACATCAATTAGCATGTAAATCTCCATTGCAAACACACTATGAAATGTAATTGTGGGGTAGCAAGGCGCTTGTAAGCAAGCAATGCTACTCCATCCTTTCACCAATACTCACTAGCAAATACATCAGAAACCATAGCAACATAGAATCACAACATCACCACATATAATATTAAAGAAAACCATACATAACCCAAATAATATAACCACGATGTAATGTATCATCAAACATCATAAGTAATGTCAAGTGCAGCAAACCAACCAAACTATGAATCCACACACAACCAAGCCGATGAACTAATCACCACCACAAACCAAGTACCAAATCAACACATAAGAGTACCAAAGAGTATCAACAACATGAGGGGTATTACAATACCACAAATGATTAGAATTAATACACAACCCTTAAGGAGAGTCAACCCTAGGTTTGGAAACTATGCTTCCTTGACTTCCTTATGAAAAAAATGATTAAAGAGAAGTTTGTGGAGAAGAATAAAGTTCTTTAACAATCAAACCTATGAGATCTAACACTTGAAACATGAAGTATTATGAAACACCAACAAAAAAACCATTAACTAGTAGTTTTGAGAAGGTTAGGATGGTGTTTATTTGACTCCAAAAGTTGGTTTCAGGCTTTGCTAAAGGACATTCACCCAAGGGCGAAAGGGTCTCTATAGAGGGATCTAAAAATTATTTTTGCAATCCTTGGATCCTAGATCTAAGCTTTTGATTCCCTTAGGTTTGACTATCAAAGAGCTAGAAATAAAACCTATAGGTGAGTTTCCATGTCTTGACAACTTTGATAACTTTTCAAAATTACACTTTTGGTCCAATTTTAATCCTTTTTACTTATAAACCTAAAAAAACAAAGAGAGGAGAAAAATGTTTGTTTTTGGTGGATAAGGGTTTACCTTGGTCAAACCCTATTTTGGTAATTAAACCTTGATAATGAAATGATGATAAAATAAAGGAATTGATGAATGAATAAAGTGCGTTGCAACTGACCAAACCCTTAATAATTGCCCTTAGAGGAATAAAGCCTAGCACATCTCTCTAAGGATTGGATGTTGCATGAAATAGCTTGATTTCTTGATAGATCTTAATTCTTGAATGCTTGCTTGAAACTTGAAACCTACATCACAATGTTAGCTCCAAAAAAATACATGAACACACATAAATCTTGACATCATGATAGGATCTTGAATGCTATAAATAATGATATATAAATCTGCTCTCCAATGCTTTTGATAATAATATTTTGTCATGTGAAAGTTTCCTTAATGCTAGATGGTTTGAATTGATAAAAGACCTTGTATTTATAGGTGATTCCTTAATTACCTTTCAATTAAACATCACAAGCCAACCTTTTCAATTTGAATTTAGATCATTAAAATTCCACCAAAAATATATTAAAAACAGGATCCAAGACTTAAGGGGGACCCATTCACCCTTGGGTGAATGGGTCCTAGGCCCTAAACCTAAAACACAGATTTTACAAGATGTGTCATTAAGTGTAGGAATTGATTAAATATGGTTTCCATTTTCGAAAAAAAATTTAATTAGGCTTGTGAATGCATAATTGGGCCAATTAAAGGCTTAATTAAGTCTAGTTAATTAAGGGGATGCAACCATAGTGTGAAAATATAAAGGTGTACATTTTTCTACACTACAGGAACAACTTGTTATTTATCTTTTGCTTTAGATAAATTTTCTTATAAGGCTACAATTTCAAGAAATCCCAATCTCCAACTTCAAAACTTTTTTCAATAAGGTATTAGTTTTCCTACTAACTCATTCAACTTTATGTCATGTCCAGATTCTCCTTGAGTCCTAAAAGTACTTGTTGTTGATGAAGCATGTGGTCCTCCATCACTTGAACTCTTGGTGACATCCTCAATGATGATGTCATGGAAGGAGAATGATATCCATATATTTCCATAAGTGGAGATATTTTTGGTAAACTATGAGAGTATTATATGACCATTCTTCTAGTGGTAGCCAATCTACCCATTAAGATTGGTTATTTGAAGTGAAAAAATGTAGATATCCTTCTAAACATTTATACACAACCTTAGTTTCCCCATTGGATTGAGGATGGTATGATGAGCTATGAACCAATTGAGTATCCAAGCATTAGAAAAAGTATGTACAAAAGTTGCTAGTAAATGTTGGTCGTTACTTTAACAGCCAACTGTAATCATGCTTCTCAAGCTCTTCTGGTGTGTCTCAAACCATGGTGTCAAGGATGAGTTTGATAGATTCATGTGTTGACAAACTCAATCAGGTAATCTCCTGTGTGTCATCATCTTAAAATTATCTCAAAAAGTCAGTGTGTCTCATAATTAAGTCAGATAATCATGAAGCTTTGTGAGAATATTTTGCTTGAGATTGGAATGATTGCATAGGTACAATCAATATTTATACCATAATGCATCTCCCTTATAAGAATTTTTTTCTAAAATATCAAGATCACTCTATAACTTTTGAATGATATTACTTTTACCAACATCATTCTACTACCTAATCTACTTGTAATAGTGAAATGAAACATAATAAAGCTTCATCCTTCTCATCATTCCTAGATAATGCATCTACCACTATGTTTTACAAGTCCCTTTCTCATATACAATCTAAAATTCATATCCCAAAATCTTAGTCACCCATTTTTGTTTCTCTTTAGAAGATAATATTTGTTCCAAAAAATATTTTACGCTATCATGATTTGTCTTAACTTTGAAGTGTTTTCCCATTAGATAAGGCCTCCATTATTTTAATTCATGAAGAATAGCTAGCATTTCCTTCTCATAAATAGGTTCAAGTTGATTCTTATCCTTTAATTGATGAATTTTAAAAGAAATGGGCTGGTCCTCTTGCATGAGAACTACTCTTATACCATTTCCTAATACATCACATTCCACAATAAGATCCTTGGTGAAGTATGGAGTAGAAAGAACTAGAGTAGTATACATAGCCTACTTTAATATCTCAAATGATACATTAGCTAAGTCATTCCATTGAAAGGAATATTTATTCAATAAAGCTACGAGGGGTGCTACTATATGTTCAAATTGAAGATTCAATCCACAACTCTCATGAAACACCTACAAGCAATTACCTATCACAATAGAGAAGATTTGAAAGCAGATTATGCTAAAAAACACGAGAATTCTATTGATGCAAATAACCTGGATAATTATTACAAATGAATGTGCAAGCTTTATAAAAGCTATGCACAAGCAAACCCTACATGCCGATTTGACAAGATAGTGACAAGTGTTCTAATCTCATGCAATGAGACAACTTGTCCTAACTTTAGTACAAACTAATAAAAGAATCAAACTAAAGATTAAAAAAGAAACTCCTAAGTTTAACTTAAGTGAACTAAAGTAAAAAAAGCCTCTAATAATTAATCGATGATTAATTAATTATTAGATAATGACTTATTTACTCCAGCACCCCCTTAAGATTAACTTAGGGAGAAACTAAACAACTGATAAAGGAAGCTAAATGAATGAAAAATGGGTCCCGACTACAAGGCCTAATGAAGTACCCTTGAACAAGCAATTGAAATGAGGGAGAGGAGAAAACCTAGTGAGAAAAAACCCCCCTACAATGAGATAACCTACTGTAAAGAAGCACTAGAAGAACACTATGGAGTAATAATGGAATCTTGAATCTGAAAAATAAGGAAAGATAATTTTGTTCACTACTGAAACCATATGAGAGTCACTGATTGAATCAAGGTGGAATCATGATAAAGCATGTTCAATAGACCCAATACCAAGGAACACTAGAAAAATAACAAACTAGCACAACCTTGGAATCTATGAAGCAACAATAGATGATTAAATGATGTATAATTGAAATGAAGTTCTAAGATCAAAATTGCACTCTCTCAACTGTAAAAATGTCCAAGTAATCTCTACAACACCCATCAGGCCAAAACTAAAATAACGATCAATCTAGGATAGATATATAAAAAGTGCATGAATGGAAACCTAAAGCTCCTCAATACCTTTCCAACACTGCAAGATCGTGAAAATAAGAGATTATGGAAAAAATTTATGAGCTTAGGAGCAATAAATGGAGATATGACTTAAACCAACAATAAGTGTAACTAAACAGAAAAATATGATAAAATAAACAACACCATTGGATAGTTCTAAGAACCAACTTTTCGACGATATCTTGTTTACCCAATTTTGATACCGTATGCCCAAGTTATGCCAAAAATGAAAACAATTTGAAAGCACCAGGGTATAATCCATACCTTGCATGTTGCAGTCTCCCTATACCTTGTCAGCAAAATAATTCAGTGATACGGATCCATACAATGACTGTACAGATCATACAAAATTCATCTCATATTTTGTGCTGCTAATTTTTTTTGCTTTTCTTGCAACTTCTTAGATTTGAGCAAAATGACAAGTGATTTAAGTTGCTTTAGATGCGATGGCAAGGCTTGTTTTTCTCCAAGATGAACCAAAAATTTGGTCATGGTGAGATCCCTCCAAAAATTGAATAGGGGGATGCAGATCTAGGCTCTGATACCATGTTAGAATTGAAGATTCAGTCCACAACTCCCATGAAACACCTGTAAGCAATTACCTATCACAATAGAGAAGATCTGAAAGCAAGATTGTGCTAAAAAAAATGAGAATTCTATTGATGTAAATAACTTGGATAATTATTACAAATGAATGTGCAAGATTTATAAAAGCATTACACAAGCAAACCCTACATGTGGATTTGACAAGATAGCGACAAGTGTTCTAATCTAATGCAATGAGACAACTTGTCCTAACTTTAGTCCAAACTAATAAAAGAATCAAACTAAAGATTAAAAAGAAACTCCTAAGTTTAGCTTAAGTGAACTAAAGTAAAAAAGCTTCTAATAATTAATTGATGATTAATTAATTATCAAAGAATGACTTATTTACTCTAACACTATATGGATATAATTCTTCATGAATGTTCTATAGTATCTAATCAAGCCAAAGAAACCCCTCAATTTCTTAATGGTTTTGGGAACATGCCATTCCAAGATACCTTTAATTTTATTAGGATCCACCTTTACTCCATCATGTGAAACTACATGTCCCAACAACTCCACCTCTTTGAGACCTAAAGCATGCTTGGAAGGATTAGCATCGAGTTGGTGGTCTTTGAGAACTTGTAATCCTAGATATACATGTTGCAATTTTTTTAGAAGAATGAAGAAGAACATCTCATTTTGTTGTTTTTTGTTGTCATTGATGTCACCATGTTATATGAGTTGCAACTGCAAGATTAATTCTTAGTTTGATCTAGTATTCCAGGCTGGTATCTGAACCAGTAGACAATTATCATCCTCTGGTATTTTTGTCTGCAATCCTTTGTTGTTGATTATTGTTGCTTGCATTTTTGGGAAATGGTTTATGGATGTTGGAAGTATGTACATTCAAAATCTCATGTATTTAGATGCTCGTATGGTGTATCGACATTATTTTGTTGCATTTTTTCTATTAGGTCTATCTTTGGCTAACCTAAAGGATAGATGATGTAATAGTAAATTAATTTTGTCTTGCAGATATATGTGTGACCTATCTTAGGTCCATGTCGACATGATGTAGTGTGATGAGAATTTGAATTGTTTTTGGAAATATTTTGTGAAAGCTTGAAGCTGATAGTTGGTATTTTTCATGAATAAGAGTTGCATCTAATTAGGCCAACCTAATTGATGCTTGCAGATGTATCAGCTATATATATTGAGCCGTTTTGAAGAAGTTGATGATGATGAAAATGTGAAGAAGTGCGAATATGATGAAGTGTTTCAAGTCAGTTTACTGAGCTTCATAGGAATTGAATCAACACTTGTTAGGTGTACATTATCAGCTCATTTTCTGGCTGTAAGCCATTCTATCATTGTAAATTTTATAGGCAGTGAGCCTCTCATTTTGGATAGTGAGTCCTGGAAGTGAGCCACCCCATTTTGTAATA
>VDFB02043249.1:9873-51738 GCA_007258455.2 Sequoia sempervirens
TAAACCTCTAAAAATGAAATTTGATGAGATATTGCTTTAAAATATGATTTTCAAACCTGGAACTACAAATTTGACTTCACAGCTGAATTCTGCAAAAAGACAATGACTACCCTCAACCTGGCGATATCTTCTTGAATTTTTTCTAATTTTTCCCAAGAAAATTGTCCTTAGTTCTCCATAAACTGTCTCAAGTAGAGCAAAACACTGTTGCAATAAATCAGCGAACTCACTTTTCTTTATGTTGGCCACAATTTGATTTTTTTCTATTTTTCATGTTTGTCAAAATTTTGATGAAACTGCTAGTCAAAATTTCGATGAATCTCGGGGATAAACTTTCAAAAAATTTAAAATTACACATCAAATTTTACAAGCACCCGATGATACATCAAATTATACATATTTCGTCGAACATTTTTGTCAGATTTTGCAGTCAAATGAGTTAATGCTAGTCTCTTGGCCACCAATCTGCACACAACCACAAAACTCTTTGCCTAGACCTTCTGAGATCTGATACCAAATTGATGCAATATAGGAGCACACACAACTCAATTCACAATACACTTGGAAAACAAATCAAATCACCAAACTGAAGACTTCCTTTTGAGTTAATCAACTTTCAAAACAACTCTCCTTTACAAGGAAACTTTTGATTTACAACACACAGGCCCATAACAAGATTACTCACCTCCTTCAAGCCCATTAGGAACACTAACCCAACCAAAAAAAACACTTCCCAATGTTTGCCCTGTCATAGTTTTGACCATTCCTTCTTTGAGACCAAATTTCTAGTAGTCATGCACTTATAGTTTGTCAAACATAACTCTTACCACAAATCCAAACTCCAGACTGTAAAGAATTTTTTGGAAACCCCTTAAGGGCCTTTAAAACATATCAGAAGTGTAGTGTAGGTTGTTTTGTAACTTCAGCCTTAAACCTGACTGTATTGGGTTCTTTGTATGGTCTAATTAGACTTGAATTAGACAAGGCTTGTTGGTTCTCCTATCTCCAAGTTCAATATTACCTAACCAACACCTTACACATCCCTAACCAGGTCTGCTCTTTCTAATTTGACTATCAAAATTCTCTTTACACAAGTATTTTTACAAACCCTACACTATAGGCTTCCAAATTGCTCATAATACTCTGTTTTGCAGACTAGGGCATCATGACAACTACCCCGAACCACCTTTCCACGCTCTGCAACTTAGGAAACTATTAGAATACATACAAAACTCCCTATACACCAATTCTTAGGAGGATTCAATGGTTAAAATATGAGAAATACAATTTTAAAGGCTGACTGGTTACCCAAGATCAGGGTTTTAACAGTTTTTTGAAAATCCACAATAACTTTTACAAATGTGAACCAAATTGCATGAAACAAAATGTGTTAGGAAGGTGATTGATTAATCTATCGCTTACAATCAATTAGACATGCAATCATGTTCGTACAGGCCCATACAACACCAATGAACAATAAATTTCTCAAGAAACAACAAAAACAATGTTTTTTATTGATCAAATTCTTAAACTCAATGTCCCACGCCTTCACAAATGCTTACAAGGCCTTTTAAAGGAATTTCAAACATGTCTAATCCACTTCTAACTACTTTCCAATGAATTGGAACAAGGTGACTCTTCACCTTCCCTCATTTTTACATCTTTGCAAAATGGACACAAAACATTAAATATTAACCCTCCTAGTGACCTAGACACATGAAAAATGATCAATCTGACCTTGTTACAATGTGGAGACAACAAAATGGAATCAAACTTCAAGATTTTTCCATGGAACCATGAAGTTGCCATGGTGCTTCTACACCATTTACAAAGGGTTGAATGTCTCCAACAAGTAATATTAAAAGTGTTATGTCGTTATCTGCTAAAGTTTTCCATGGATTAGGCCAATACTGTTCATCATTTTTTGTCATATTTTTTACTGTTTTCCACCATTTTTTTGCTATTTTCCCCACCACTCCTCCAAACTCTTCCTCATTGGTATTGACCTTTCACTTCTCCAATTTGACAAGTTGCAATCTAAAAAGAAGGTTTTGATGAGGGTTTTAGAATATGTTTATTAAAATAAAAATTACCGCCAGAATCCTAATAATGAACACATTTAAACTTTAACATTATACATCCTTTATCCTACATAATTAAGTATATATTAACATAATAAAAAATAAATTATAAAAATATAATTATACTTTCTATTATTATATATTATATTTTTTAATAAAACTATTAACTACTTATATAAAAGATTATAATTAATAATTAATAATTATTATGATTTTATATAATATAAAAATTTAACTATCAAAATTGATAATTAGTAAATGCATGAAAAAAATAAAATCAAAATTTATCCTAATTGACCTTCCACACTTCTTCGGGGTACCCATTGCACACTACAGTGTGATTGCTAGTTTTATTTTTCAAATAGATTTCAGTAGGCATTAACAATCCCTTCCCAGTGAGTATTACCAATCCAACGCGACAGTGGTCTGCAATTCATCATCATGACGTCAATGACACCATCAAGTGATAATAGCAGGTTACAGATGTGCCCATTACTTGCTCACCAAAGCAAATCACAACGAATATCACCCCCAATACAATTTTCTTGCCCACAAAAGCAACCATGTGAATTTCCTCACCTATTCCTTAAAACCAACATCCTAGAAATTAGATTTTGAAACGATCTCAACTGAATCCATTCATTGTTTGTTTTCGTTAGTTTCCACTATTGGGACGGATGAATTCTTTGTTGTATCCATGTCTTTGTCATGCTCCTTACTAGCTTCCCTTGATATTATTTCTACAATATCCTTTACAGCATCTTCTGCCTTGCCCACTTTTTCATCCATGACCTTTATTGTCTTCTTTGTCTGCAGCCACATTTAAACCATGTACAATTATATATGCCAAATGAATTAGTGAACTGAATGAAAATATAATGTTATGTGGTATACTTTTTCTACTTCCTTCTCCACAATTTGGGCATCTGTGTCCACTTTTTCTGAGATTTCAGCAACAATTTCGGCTGCTTTATGAAGAAATCCCCCTTCTCTGGACCGCTTTTTAACATTTTTAGCTATCTCTTCGGTCACCTCTGCAACATCTTTCACAGAGTCTAGCACTTCTCCGACAATTTCCACAACATTCTCTATTTTCTCTGTATCAAAATGCTTGAATCTTTTATATATTAAATTAGACAAAACGTTATAGTAGTGATGACTTTTTCTCTGTTTGTTTACCTTCAGTTTCCACTATTGGAACGGATGAATTCTTTGTTGTATCCATGTCTTTGTCATGCTCCTTACTAGCTTCCCCTGATATTATTTCTGCAATATCCTTTACAACATCTTCTGCCTTGCCCACTTTTTCATCCATGGTCTTTATTGTCTTCTTTGCCTGCAGCCACATATAAACCGTATACAATTATATATGCCATTGAATTACTGCTTTGCTAATGAATTAGTGAATTGAATGAAAATAGAATGTTATGTGGTATACTTTTTCTGCTTCCTTCTCCACAACTTGGGCATCCGTGTCCACTTTTTCTAAGATTTCATCAACAATTTCAGCTGCTTTATGAAGAAATCCCCCTTCTCTAGACCGCCTTTTAACATTTTCAGCTATCTCTTCGGTCACCTCTGCAACATCTTTCACAGAGTCTGCCACTTCCTCGACAATTTCCACAGTATACACTATTTTCTCTGTATCAAAATGCTTGAATCTTTTATATATTAAACCAGACAAAACGTTATAGTGATGACTTGTTCTCTATTTGTTTACCTTCAATTTTTTCAAAAGTCTTTTTCTCCCTGTAAAGCACTCCTAAGATCCCCGTCTAATCAAATACTCAATTATACCTACAAATATGAACATGTACAAGATTACAGATTTTACAATTTAAGAAATTGGTTATAATTGTTTTTGGATTAGATTGTGTGATAATTTTTTCCATTAACCATCATCAAAATAATAAAATGCTATTAGAGACAAAAAGATGATGATGATGGATCATGGAGTGTGATCCAAAACATTGTTGAAAAAAACTATCACACAATATAATCCAGAAGCAATTATGACCAATATACAACATATTTATATATTGTAAAAGATAAAAATAGGTTTTAAAATATCCAGACCCTTTCACAAAGATACAACATTCATTAGATAAACAGTCGAATACCATGAGATATGAGACTGACAAAACAAATCAAATGATAAAAACAAACAAAAAGTAGAGGAACAACAATAACACAACAAAAAAAACACCTATTTGTTATCAGCAATAGCATGATTATTATTACTCTTAGTGATATCAGATTTTCACAATCCATGAAGATTATTGCTAAATGTTTTTGGATTAGATTGTGTGAGGAATGCGCAGAAAATCCTTCCTGCATGTGCCAAAATGGGAGCTTTGGAACAGGGTATGGATATCGATCAAAGCATCATGGAACTAAGATTTTTTTAGATTCTCCCTGCCTGTGCAAAAATGGGGGCTTTGGAACAGGGTATGGACATCCATCAAAGCATAGAGGAATTTTATCAGATGTTGCAACTGCTCTGGTGTTTGACAAGATGCCTCAAAAAGATGTGGTCTCGCGGACTGCAATGATTGCAGGATATGCACAAAATGGATTTGTTGAAAAGGCTTTAGAAATTTCCAAGCAAATGCAGTTATCAGGTTTAAAGCCAAATTCTGCAACCTTCGCTAGCATGCTCCCTGCCGGTGCCAAAATGGGAGCTTTAGAATAGTATGAACATCCATCAAAGCATAAAGGATAGATGAACTTAGAAATTATAGTCGCAACTGCTCTAGTAGACATGCATGATTACTTACATCCTTTTCAATGGTAAAATCTGGTAAAATCAGCATTAATGTAGCATAATCAAACACAAAAATTAGATTTTTTTGGTTTTTCTCACTTCAAAATGCTTGAGTTATTTTTTTAAGCATGATACTGCAATAAACATGGGTAGTACCACCCAAACATTTTTTTCTAGAACATAAGAAACCCAATAATAAAGTAACCCAATAATAAAGTCGGCTGGCAGAGAAATTGGGAGAATTATTTTCACCTATCATAGTTGGAAATGCTCTGGTAGACATGTATACAAAATGTGGAAGCATAGAAAAGGCACGTGAACTGTTTGAAAGAATGCCTTGGAGAGAGGTTATCTCATGGAATGCAATGATTGCAGGAAATGCACAAAACACAATTTTTATAAAAGCTTTAGAAACTTTCAAGCAAATGCAATTGGTAGGTGTAAAGCCAAACTCCACAACTTTTGCCAGCATTCTCCATCCCTGTGCCAAAATAGGGTATGGACATCCATCAAACCATATAGAATATAGGAATTTTATCAGACGTTGCAGTTGCAACTGCCCTGGTGGACATGTATGCACAATGTGTTAGCATAGAAAAGGCACGTGAACTGTTTGACAAAATGCCCCAAAGAGATGTCATCTCATGGAATGCAATGATTGTAGGATATGCACAACATGGATTTTACAAGGATGATCTCAAAATCTTTGAATTAATGAAGCACTTTGGAACATGTCCTGGCATTGCCCTTGTCATTACAAATATCTCTAATCTAAATTCTCTGGAACAAATTCTCTATCTTGTTCCCTTCGGTAATAATCTCACAGGAAGCATTTCTTCAGCTTTAATTTCTTATGTTATTTTCATACAAGGAATACACTTTCACAGTTGCACATAGTTGACCTTCATTTAATTTATGTGCTTTTTTAGTTTTTCCCAGACTCTGGCTCTGTAGGCATCTTACTGTATTTGTAACTTAATTTTCTTGGTTTGTTTTTCTTGATCATTTTTTGTAGTTTGAATTAGCAGGATCAGCTCTGCCAAAATCCAAGACCTAATCCTGGCATAAATCCCTTTTTGTTGATAATAATTGTGGACCAAAAAATGGACAATGCCCTCTGCAACCTGCAAATAGTTTTATGGGCGCATTTGTTAAAACAACGCCCTTCCCCTACCCATAAACAGTCATACAGTATATAAAGTCGCACCCATTTTTATTGTACTTTTGAAAATGATCTTCTTAACTTCTAATTTGTTGTATGTGGTCATAATGTAATCTGATATCCTCTTGCGAGTGTTGGTTACCAGCCATTCCAACCAACTCCTAGCAATACATTTAGTGCCTTGAAGGTTGGATGGCTAATCCTGCCAATGGTTCATCCGGTCTTCCTGCGGGACCTGTGGGGAGATTTTCAATGGTGCATTTTACTTTGGCAGCCTTCTCCCTACAATCTTTTGTCTTGGCCATAGAAGTTGGATGATTTTGTGTTCTTTGATCATGGGCAGTCTAAGATTATCCAGATACTGATTAGAATAGGTTAGAAATAGTAATCAGAATAGGTTAGAAATAGTAATAAGCAATCAAATGGTCTAGAGGAGAAAGTGTTGAATATAATTTGTATAATTAAAGTGAAAAAGAAATTGCAGAAAGTAAAATATTAAATGCAATCACAAATCAAGAACAATAGATTTATCGTGGTTCATCATTAATTTAATGGCTACGTCCACACTCAGGGATTATCTCTTATTATTTTCAAGTTCTGAATTGAATACATATTCAGTCATCAGTATTATTTATAAAAACAAGTCTCCAACCAATTAAATGGAAAAAACCATTCGAAATAGACAACTTCTAAATTGGCGAATACATGCCAATAGAAGTTAAACAAAAGAAAGAAACTATTTCGAATTAAGAAGGAAACATGCTAATTTGGGCTTCACTGAACCCAACAATCTCCCACTTGAAGACCAAATTGCTGCTCAGAGATATCCCACCATTGCAGAGTTAATGTCAGAGCTGCACAAGTCCAAGAGAAGCTCTCTAGAATTCGAACTTCTTCCTCAGAACTACTTTCGTCAACATGTCAGCTAGATTCAACTTTGTGTTGATTTTCTCCACCTGCAGCTTCCCCTCTTCGATACAATGGTGAATGAAGTGATATCCCAGCTCTATGTGCTTTGTTCGATTATGAAAAGCCGAATTCTTTGACAAGTGAATAGCACTATTGCTATCACAAAAGAGAGTGAAAACTGATTGCTGAAACTATAAATCACCTATCAATCTCTACAACTAAATCATTTACTTTGCCCCTTCAGAAAGAGTTTAATATATTATGCTTTCATAGAAGAAAATGCAACCACCTGTTGCAACCGAGAAACCCAACTAATCGCTGCCCTAGCAAAAGTGAATACATAACCAGTGGTAGAACGCCGTTTATCCAGATCGCCAGCCATATCTGAATCAACATAACCTCGTAGATGAATGTCCTTACCACCAAAATATAAACCGCGATCATATGTACCTTTCAAATACCTGAATATCCACTATACTACCTGCCAATGTTGTTTACCCGAATTACTCATAAATCTACTCACAACTGCCATTACTTGAGCAATATTCGGACAAGTACAAGTCATGGCATACATCAAGCTACCAACTGTGGATGAGTATGGAACACGCTTCATGTGTTCTTTTTCTTCATCTTTTTTAGGATACATAGCTAAGGATAACTTAAAATGATTAGCCAAAGGAGTACTCACAGATTTGGCATTCTTCATATTGAATCTATCTAAGATTTTTAGAATATTTTTTTTTTGAGATAATCGAAGTTCTCTCTTTTTTCTATCCCTAATTATATTTCATCCCAAGAATCCTCTTTGCTGCCCCTAAATCCTTCATGGAAAATCTCTGAGATAAATGTTGTTTTAACTCACAAACTATCCTCACACTATTGCCAACAACCAACATATCATCAACATAAAGTAATAAAATGACAAACTCACCATTTGGAAGCTTCTTGTAATAAACACATGAGTCGGAATCACAACGAATAAATTGTTGCCAAGTCATGAAGCTGTCAAATTTTAAATACCATTTCTTGGGGGCTTGCTTGAGCCCATACAAACTCCACTTCAATCTGCAATATAAATGCTCTTGACCCGATTTTACAAAACCTTCAGGCTGCTCCATGTATAATTCCTCTTCAACATCTCCATGAAGAAAAAAGACTTTGACATCTAATTGCTCAAGTTCAAGATCCCAAATGACTGCCAAGCCTAACACTGCTCGAATAGTGGTCATTTGCACAACTAGTGAAAATATCTCATTGAAATCAATGCCTTTTTCCTGAGCAAAACCCTTGACAACTAATCTGGCCCTGTAACATTGATGACCTCCCTCTTCCTCTTTCACACGATACACCCATTTATTTTTCAGAGGTTTCCAATTTGGCGGAAGAGGAACCAAATCCCAAGTGTCATTTGCTCGCAAAGATTCCATTTCTTCATGCATTGCCTCCATCCATTTGACTGAATTTGCATCTTTGCAAGCTTGTTTGAATGTCGCCGGCTTTGCCTCACCACAAAGTAATAATTCATAATCATAATTATCAGAAGAAAATAACTCAAAATCATCATACTTCGTTGGTAGCTTCCTCTTCCCTGTTGATCTCCTCAATTGAGGACCAATTTCTGATTTCAAAACACCCTCTCCATATTTTCTTGATTATTTTGTAAATTATAACCTCTGCCTTGTTTTTCCATACTTCCCTGCACACGGCTTTGTTCACCAATATTTTTCCTCTGTATACTGCCCTGTTCAAGAAAATGATTTTGTGGTGGCGAACTCCAATTTCCTTCATTCAAATTTTGGAAAATATGCTCTTCTTGCAGAGCAGGCTGCGAATTTGTCAGGGAAGGCTACAAAGTAGGCTCTAAAAGGGATGGAATTTGTTTTATCAGAGGCAGCGGTGATGGCGTGTGAAACAAAATTGAAGACTGCGCACTATTTTTTGAAGGGTGCGAATTGTTTAAAGGCTGTACTGGAGGTTGAAATGGCTAGTTAAGACCTTGTGTGGGTTGCGTATCTTTGACCAGAGGCCGTGAAGAAATTAAGTCAGGCAGATTTCCTTCTATAGACTACGCTATAACTGGTGAAGGATGCATGCTAGGTGTTGGAGGCATTGAAACAAACAAAGGGGACTTCGAATTATCATTAGAAGGCTACATTTGATTTTCTATGGGCGATGAATTAAATTGCAAGGGCTGCGCATCAAAAGAATAAGACAACGCAGGCATTCCTATAGGTTGTGTTTGATTTTTGGAAGGTAGTGCTTGAGATTGGGAAGCCTGCGCTTGATCTTTAGGGATCGAATTTGTAATGGAAGGCATATTTCCTTCTATGGATTGTGAATTAATGAATGAAGGCTGAGAATTAAACAAAGTAGGCACTCGCAGAGTGGTAGTATAAATAGGGGCATCAACATGTGAAGGCAGAGCATGTAAATTAGATGGTTGCGAACAAACAGGGGTGCTACTATTTGAAGAAATTACTAAGGGCTAGGAGAAAGAAACTGTAGTTTTCTTGACACGACCATTGTCAAAGAAATCAACATCAAAATATTCATTAGAAGATTTATTTAGAGGCTGCAAACCTAAGAATTTTTTTCTCATTGAAGACAACATCCCGACTGCGAATGATCTTTTTGGGAACAGGATCCCACAGCCGAAAACTAAATTGATCTTCTCCATAGCCCAGAAAAATGCACCTTCTTGATTTAAAATCAAGCTTCGTTCGTTGTTCTTTGGGAATATGCACGAACGCTTCACAGCCAAACACCCATAAATGATGATATGAAATTCTCTTCCCAAGCCATCTCTCCTCTGGAATGTCAAAATCTAAACGAGATGATGGGGCACAATTTATCAAATAGACTGCAGTGTTGCATGTCTCTTCCCAAAACTCTTTTCCCAAACCAACATTGGAGAGCATACAACGAGCTCTCTCTAAAATTGTCCGATTCAACCACTCAGCTGCTCCATTTTCTTGAGGGGTGAATAGGACCACCTTTATTCTTCGAATGTCGTTGTCTACACAGAAATTATCAAACTCTGAGGAACAAAACTCTCCTCCATTGTCAGTTTTCAGACATTTAATTTTATTCCCTATTTGATTTTCAACAAGAGCCTTGAAAACTTTAAACTTTGAAAAAACTTCTGATTTTTTATTCAACATGTAAATCCAAACTTTTCGAGTATAATCATCAAGAAATGTGACAAAGTAATTAGCACCACCAAATGAAGTTACCTCAATGGGACCAAATATTTTTGAATGCACAAGTGCCAAAAGAGTAGTTTTTTATCATGGCATGTCCTCAAGAAGCTGGCCCGACTTTATTTTCCATAGAGGCAATGTTCGCAAAACTGCAAATCCACTAATTGCAAGCTGGGAAGCTGATCTCGTTGAAGCATTACTTCAAGCCCCTTTCTTGCTCATGTGACTGAGCCTCTTATGCCAAATTTCTGAATTGCTGTCCATGACTATCATGGCAGCTCCCACTTCATCATGGCATTTTAAAATATAAAGATTACCCAACTTCTTGCCTTTTGCAATCACTAAAATCCTTTTTGTCACTTGCCAATTTTCTAAAGAGAATTTAACATCACACCCATAAACAATTAATTGACTTACAGAAATTAAAATTATTTTCAATAAAGGAACATATTTGACATCCTTTAAAATCCGTTGACTGACACTTTTTAGATTTAAAACTATATCACCCTTACCAACAATTTCACATTGCTTATTGTCACCAAGAAAAACCTTACCGAAAGCACCTTCTTTGAAATTTGTGAAAGCTTTCCTGCACGAAGTAGCATGGAAAGAAGCACTAGAATCAAATACCCAAGAGTCTGTAGTTGTTTCTCCAACAACCAAGATCAAAACACCATCATCCTTTTCACCTAAAGTGTTTGCTTGATTTTCAATGACTGTGTCTTGTGCCTTCTTATAATTCCAACAATTTTTCTTTGTGTGGCTTGACTTGCCACAAAACCAACAGGCACCTATTTTTCCTATTGACTGTGATCTAGATTTTGACCTCCTTCGATTATTATATTTGCCTCTTTCTTTACTTCTACCTCTATTACCTGTACTTACAGTAGTTAGTGCCTCACCAGACGAGGGTTCTTAGTTTTTTTCCGCATATCTTCGCTCAGAAGAGTGGCTGCAACATCATCGAATTTCAACTTATTTTTGACAGCCACCGAGGTACTCACTGCCATTACAACACCTTCCCAACTATTGGGTAAAAAACATAGTAATAAAATAGCTTTGATCTCATCATCCAAATTTATGCCTATAGAAATCAATTGGGTAACTAATGTATTAAATTCATTCAAATGATTGGACATAACCCCTCCTCGCATTTTTAGATTATACAATTTCTTCATAATAAATACCTTATTGGAAGTAGAAGCCATCTCATACATTGAAGACAACTTGTCCCACAACGCTTGTGTAGTCTTCTCTGCAGAGACATTAAATAAGACATTGCTGGATAGTGACATGAAGATTGTAGCTCTTGCTTTTTTGTTCAGCTTCTCTCATTCTTCATTAGATAAAGAGCCTTGCCCTTTGGTTTTTCCAGCCAATGCATTCGAAAGATCTTTCTTGATGAAGGGATTCTATCTGCACTTTCCATAGGCCGAGATTTTGTCCTGCAAAATTTTCGATTTTCCACTTGTCTGCATCTTCCATAGCTGCATAAGTTCTTCACAATTTCCTGCACCAAATTTCTCCAACCTGCTCTAATACCAATTGTTGAATATAATTTGCAGAATTAAAGTGAAAAAGAAATTGCAAAAAGTAAAATATTAAAAGCAACCACAAATCAAGAACAACAGATTTATCGTGGTTCACCATTAATTTAATAGCTACATCCACACTCATGAATTATCTCTTATTATTCTCAAGTTCTAAATTGATTACATATTCAGCCAACAACATTATTTATAAAAACAAGTCTCCAACCAATTAAATGGAAAAAACCATTTGAAATAGACAACTTCTAAATTGGAAAATACATGCCAATAGAAGTTAAACAAAAAAAAGAAACTATTTTTAATTAAGAAGGAAACATGCTAATTTGGGCTTCACTGAACCCAACAGAAAGAGTGATTGACAACAACAAAAGTGTTGTATAACCTCCACCATATAAAGAACAACAATTTATAAATGAAAAATATTATTTTTTTATTCTGTGATTGACTTTTGTGTGGTTGGGAGACCAATTAGAAAACCCTTTTTATTGCATATAAAAAAATTGAAGCCAGTGTTCCAAAAATCTGCAAATAGTCAACATTAATCTCATCCGAGAATTTTATAGAGGATTTTACGCTATAAACAAGATTACGTTGATGTTCAAACAAGTCCACCAAGAGAGTATGACTCAATTAGATTGAAGGAGGGAATGAGTTTCAACTGTAGGCTTTAGCACTATCTTCTCTATAGGGCTGATCCTTGAACCTCTTCACAGTTTCTCCACTTGTCACCAGTGAACATACCCCACCGGTAGTTTCTTAATTTATTTAGTTGCACCTTCTCATAATTTTGAATTCTACAAATTTCTAGCTTATTCTTATAATTCAAAGATGTAATACCATCCCCCCCTTTATGGAAAACACCCTAATATTATTTTAAATTTTAACCCGTATAAAAGCAGTACAGAAAGAAAGTAACCAGAGGACTAAAGAGTCAGAGAACCCGGCTTAGGATAATAATCAAGGATATCCACTGCGCTTCTTTGTTGTTCCTGCTTTGTTTAGTATAAAAGGGTTGGAGCCCTTTCAAAAACCATCACTTTACCCTCATTCAAAAGAATAATTAAAGATATCCACATCATAAGAACAAATTTAAATACAATCAAACAAGCATCACACATTCATCAAATGGAACACTCAAAAACTCCCTAAAGATATCTCATCCTTGCAAATCTATCAATCATAGGAAGCATCAACATTTTCAAGTGAAAAGAATGTGTGTACTACAAAATATTATTCAAATAGAAAACTTCAACATCTCTAATTCAATGTAAATAAAACTAAAAATAATTTTGAAACAGAATAAATTGATGCATTTCTGCCTAAGATATAGGCCCCATCTGCTCACATCCAAGCACTTCAAGTTCTACTCATAAAACAACTGAATCTAATAATTAAACCAGAAATCTGATATACAAATTTCCAATACCAAAGAGGAAAAACTGAGTATAATAATGTATCTCAATCCAAATGCCTTACAACCATCAAATTCAATCAACTTGCTCCTAAAACAAAGAATGCATTTCCATCAATTTTTTCCTGCAAATGACTACAAATTAATAAATAACTGACACAAAAATACTTGTAATAAGAAAGATAGAGCATACTATCGCATCTCCAATTAAAAATTGAAAATAAAATCTACAAAGAGTAAGGGCTTCTTCTCAAGTTGGATATGAAAAATGCTTTCGAGAGGCTTCATTAAAAGTTCTTGCATTATGGTTGAAGCCTTGGGAAAGGGCTTGAAACATCTTCAATATTTGAGACAGATCATGGATCTTCAGATTAACAACGAATGTCTTATCACTAACTCCCTATTTAAAAGTGAACCTCCTAACTCTCAACCCCAGTCTACAAGAAATTATAGAGTTGAAATCTTATTTTTTCTTAAGAAACTGCTTTCAGTTAATAAATTAAAATTTAAGGAATGAACTGTCATGTTTTGATAAAAAATAATAATAATAAAAAAATTCTCTCATTTTTATTTTCTGATAAGAATTTAAAATTTTAGATAATAGACAAGTGGTAGAAAAAATTCCTAAGCTAAAGGGGCAATTTCTAGCCCCACCTCAATTTCACCATCTAAAATCTGCAGTTTTAAAAGGTAGGGGCTGTTATTTTTTAGGAAAAGATTCTAATTAATTTGTAGCATAATTACTTTTCCCCATGAGACCTCCAACTCCATGAAAATAGATTCCCAAGCCCCCCCATGGGACCATACTTTTAGAAGGATATGTTTATGTTGGGAATAAATATTAACTTATCACATGTTTTACTTACTCTAAACATAAGAGCATGTTAGATTGAATTTATAATGAACACATAAAAGCGTTTACCAAATAGGAAACTAGTAAGACAATAGCAAAGACCAATCAATTCCAAATTTGATCTTTTGATAAATTAGGAACTTAGAAAAATGATTGAATCAAGGATCATTTCAAAGCAAATATTTCTTCTAGGTTTCAAATTTGGTCCTAGTCAAGAAGAAGAATGGATAAATTCTCTGTTACTGGGTTCATGCATTAAAGGGGCAATTTTGGGTTCAACTCGAACCTAGTTTTGGTTCTAGTTCAGGTCTGGTACTGTTTTGGGTTCCTACAGGGTTCCCTTTTTGGGGGCCTAGTTTGTTTGGGGCAAACTTGGGCAAACCCAAGGCGAACCCAGGTCGAACCTAGGCAGAACCCATGGCCCAGGCAAAGTTAAAACTATTTTTTTTGCAATTTTTAAATTGTTTTCTCCTTTTTACTTTGAATTTTACCTCCTTTCACACAAATAACGTGACTACAAGGAAGGGGAGATGAAGTTTTGGAATATAGAGCCAGAGCATACTAACTTGGATGCTTCCACTTCCCACCATATTGCATATGAGGAGTCCGATATCTAGCAGTAGCATGGGCACAATAGTAGTGCTAGTGACAATACCATTGGCACTACTTGTGATTCATCTAGTCTTCCTACATCATCTAATGTCAATGTTGACATTGATATTGATGATTTATATAATATGGATATGATGATTAAAACTTTAAAAGTGTTGTAATATTGAACTTGAAGTTTCAATGATGAATATTTATCATGCATGTTTTAAATGACATTCAAGTTTATGGTGGTTTTGTTGTATGTGTGTGTGTGTTTTTTTTTTGTACTAACAAACCCAAAATGAACCAAACCTCCCCCCAAAAATTTTTTAGCCAAACCTGCAAACTGAACCCAAACCAATATTAGAACCGACTACTTAGGATAAATTAAGTTATGTTTTGACTTTACAGATCTTAATAAAGCTTCATTAAAGGTTCACTATCTACTCCCCTCCATGCACTAGATTGTATAAACTGATAAAAGTTTCAAGTAGTAGTCTGTGTTAGACAGATTCGTAGGATACAATTAAATTTGGGTAAAAGAGGAAGATTGATATAAGAGGATGTTGCAATTGGATGATTATTAAAATTAATATATTATATTATTATTTATTAAGAATAATATAATAATTTTAATATTCATAATATACTACTAATATTAATAAAAATATGCTAATATAATAGTAAATATATAAGAATAAAAATAAAAATATATTATTGTATAATAAAAATATTAAAAAATTATACTTTGTCAAGAGATAATGAAGCTTTATAACATGAAAACTATGTTATTTACAGAGGAATCAAATGGTCTACTTTTTCAACTTCAATCTAATGAGTGACACTTGGAGCAAGCTCTAGAATAGGGTATGGCATAAATGGCAACATAATTTAGAAGGGGATTTTGTTAGATGTTATAGATGCAAAATGTTGAACCATTATTATGGCACTTTAATAATTAGTCTCTCTCCCTTTATATGAACATCTCTTCTCTCTTCTCTCCCTCTACCTCTTGATCTATCTCTCTACATCTCTCTATATGTCTTAGTCTCCATCTCTCTCTTCTCCTTCTCTATCTATTAATTTATTTCCCTCTCTATTTCTCTCCATGCCTCTCTCACTAATACACACACACAATCGATGTTTCTCCCTCCCTTTCTCTCTCTTTATCGCTATCTCTCTCTCTCTCACACACACACATTCACTCCCTCTCCCTCCATCTATCCTACTCAATCTCTCTCTCTCTCTCTATATATATATATATCACTTCCTATATATTTATCTTTACATTTCTCCATCTCCCTCCCCTATCTCTTTCTTATTCACTCCATCTCTCCCTCCATCTCTCCTACTCAATATCTCTCTCTCTCTCTCTATCTCTTTCTATCCATTTATTTTCTACCTCTATCTCCTTATCTCCCTATATCTCTCTATCTCTTTATATCATCTCCTATCTATATCTCTCCCTCCTCTTCTTGTCTCAATCCCTCTCTACACATTGAGCTATCTCTCCCTCTCTCTCTCTCTCTCTCTCTCTCTCTCTCTCTATCTCTCTCTCCCCCATCTACCTATCTATCTCCCTCTCTCACCCCTCTTGTCTCTCTCCCTTTTATATCCCTCCCTCTCTCTATCTCTCCCCATCTCTCCCTCCCTATCCTTCCTATCTCTCTATATCTACCTCTCTATCTCTTCGTTCTCTTCCCATATATATCTCTCTTTCTCTCTCCCTCTCTTTATATCCCCCTAGTTCTATCTCCCTCTCTTTGTCTCCCCATCTCCATTTGTCTATATCTACTCTTTATTTATCTCTTCATCTCTCTCTTTTTCTCCCTCTCCCCCTCTCTCTATATCTCCTATATCTATCTCTCTATCACTCTATCTCACCATCTATATCTCTCCCTCTCCCTCTCCCTCTCCCTCTATATCTCTTTATCTCTTCCTCTCTATCTCCCTATCTCTTTCTTTATCTCTCCCTCTACCTCTCTCTATCTCATTATCTATCGTCCTCTCTCCCCCTCTTATATTTGGCTCTATGTCTCTATCTTGTTATCTCTCCATCTCTCTACCCCTATCTCTCTCTCTACCTCTCTCTATATATCACTTCATATCTCCACCTTTATCTTTCTATCCATCCCTTTCTCATTCTCTCCCTCTTTTTATCTCCATCTCCATCTCTATCACTATCTTCCTCTCTATCTCTATCCCCTAGCTCTATCTCCTTATCCTTCTCTCTATCTCTCTCTTCCCCCCTTATCTCTCCCTCCTTTGATCCATATCACTCCCCCTTTCTATCCCTATCCATCTCTCTTCCTCCCTATCTCCATATTGTCAACATAACATGAGCCTATTGGTAATGGAGATTGATTAGATTCTTGATTCAAATGTTTTATTTCACTTGTGTTTAGATCCATGTAAGTGGATGCATAGCTGATTTGAAGCTATCACTTCTCCATTGAGACCTTTGTTGCACAAGCAACATCATTTGATAAATGGCCTACCAATTGACCTCATGTACTACACATTTATGCAAAAAAAATAGACCAATTTTTTTTCTAAATGACCTTCCACACCTCTTTCGCATACCCATTGCACACCAAGGTGTGATTACTAGTTCATATTATTTGATTTGTAATTCAATCCCATATCTATTTAATTGTCATTCTTTTTATGCGTATATTTTTATGATAAATATTATATTAACATTTTTGACTTCGTTTTTATCATAAATCAATAAGTTATTTTATTTTCTAGTTAATAGTATTTTGCACTTTCTTATATTCATATTCTCCTTTTATTTCTTTTTAGTATAATTTTAACATAATTCATATAACATGCATATAGATTTACTTCTTTTTGTTTTTCTCTTTTTAGTTTCTTGGTCTTTCTTTTCAATTTTCTCTTTCTTATTAGGCCTTTTTGATCTCTCTTTCATATTATTTCCTTGTTTTTGCTCTCTAACCCTGTGGTCAATTAGTCCTTTTTTTCTTTGTTTCTTGTGCCAACCTCTCTCACCTCCCCTATCCTTCCCTTTTATGCAATTCCTTGTCTCCAACTTTTCATTTTACTCCTTATGCTCTCTACTATCCTAATGATGGATCACAGAGTGTGATCCAGAACGTTGATGCAAAAATATTGACATAGTCTAATCCAAAAACATTTAGCAATATTGTTACTCTTTCATCCAAACATAGATATCTTTGTTGTGAAGAATACGTTTGGGAATTCAATGTAGAGTTGAATTGAATTTCTTACATAGAAAATACACTATTAAATTATTTGCTTTGATCAAGGGCATCATCTCTTCCCTTATCTAAAGAGTTGTGATAAGATTCAAAAATGTTGAGACTTCTAAAAATTATGCTAATAGATGTGTTTAGACAGTTAGATTTATTTGGCCATTAATAAAAAAAGAAACATTCTTCTCGGATCAACCAACACTTTCTTACCTTATAGCTCTGATAACATGCACACACAATAGACCTCTTTTATTAGATTTGATTGGGCCTTTAGCAGTAAACAAAATGGGTTTCAAAATTGAGTGCAGGGGAAGGTTAACAAAGCTCCCTTTGAAATTGTAATTAGCCCCATAACCAGAAGAAATTGGCTTGATGCTATTACTAGCATACTAATTTTTATGATCCCAATTAATGCTTGGTATGCATGGAATTTGAGTGTGTTTCAACATTGATTTTTCCATGGACAAACTATTGTTATGGCTTTCCTTGCAAACATAAATATTTTTTCTAGGCAAGTAAAATGGGGCACCTAATTTATTTGGGATACCTTTGTTTGTTTGTTTGGGGTAGCTCTCTTATAAACTGCAGTGCCTCTAGTAAACTTTTTTCACGAGACAAAGGGGAGACTAGACGTTGTGGCTTCTTACCTGCAAGAGAATGCTTTAGCCAATCAAGCTAGATTCTTCGTCCAAAGATCAATATTACTTATCTACATATAAAAATTATAAATAATTATTTTATATTTATTTTGAAATTTATATATTTAAAAATTTTATTGAAAAAAATATAATTTATAATATATATATATATATATATATATATATAGACTGCAGGAATCGAGTAGCACGACCGCCTGATAAACTTTTTAACGTGACAGGCGGTGCTGGCGCGACACGCCCTCCGGTACCACGGGGGTGGGGGAGACTAGACCTCGTGACCAACCTCCTGCAACATGAAAGATTTAGCCAACCGAGCTAGGGCCACGACCCATAATTTATAAAAAATATTACTCATAATATAATTTTATATTACTAAAATAAAAATAATAAATAAATTAAAAAAATAATTATAATTTTTAATTTGAATTTAATTAAATAAATATCTTTAAAATTCATTATAGTACAACCCAATAAAACATATTAATACATGTAAAGTTTATTTTGTATTAAAATGTTTTTTAAAAATTATTTACATTTCTATTTGTCAAAGAATAAAACCTATTCAACGATCAAAGATAATAAATGATTTATCTAAAACCATAAAATTTGGCTTTGAAAATAGCAAAAATATACACAATTTAGTTTTACAAGATATTGGATTTGTAATATGTGAGTCATAGTTGATTGGCTCACATCATGCAAAAAGAAAAGGTTATATAATACTAGGACTTGCACCTAAAGGAGGTTCAAGGATTGCATCGATAGAAAACTATATGTATGTTAATATGTTAAAGAGTACATGTTTGTGCATGGGTGTGTATGGATGCTATGTGTTGCAAATTTTAGTTGTGTGCCCCTAGATTAAAAAATTAATAATAAGTGTTAACTCATGGAATGCAATAAACTTAGACAAATCTAAATTTTTTCCTTAAAAAAATTAAGTATATCTGATTTTGAAATATTTGCATACAAATTTAAAACATAAAACAATGCAAATGAAAAAAGAAAGTTATAAAAAACATTGCAAATGAAAATAGAATGTTCCAATCTAGGTGGATGGTGAGATTTTGGAGGCTTTTACCATTAAATGACAACTGGTTTACCATTAAACGACAACTAAAACTTGTTTTTCGATTACTCAATAGTGGTTTGGAGGAAGCTCACACTATATGCAACCTATCAACTAAAAATATGTTATATAACTACGCATAATAAAAAAAATTAAATTTTATAAAATAGATAAACAATCATTTGTTGTAAAACATTATTGCTGAAAAAAATCAAAATTATTCTCTATATTTAAAGAACACTCAAACACAACAAACATATTTAATAAATAATACTATAAAATAACAATATTTGAAGTAAAAAATAATAATTGTTAGTAAATAAAATAATTCTTAAAGAAATAAAATAATATTTATACTAATCCTTAAAGAAATAAAATAATAATATTCATCAAAAATAAAAATAATATTTATACCTGGGTGAGGGGGGACCTAACTGGATTGGCTAAAGCATCCTCTTGCAAGTAAGAGGTCATGAGGTCTAGTCTCCCCTCAAATCTCATGGTACCCTCGTGTGAAAAAAGGCAAGAGGAGGTCACGAAGTCAAGTTTCCTCCAAACCGGTGGTATTGGAGGGTGTGAGGTTACGAGGTCAAGTCTCCCCTAGACTGATAGTACAGAGGGCATGTCCCACCCATGTCAAATTTACTAAACACTGCAATTTATAAAAAGGACTAGGGGAGACGGGCCCATAGTGGAGCGGGGTCCAATAGTGGGGATAGAAGTAGTCCTTAGTGGGCCCCATAGTGGAGCACCTTAATATCCAATTGCAAAACACCTTTTATTCATAAAATACATAAACTGACAAATCATGTAATGCCACATTAGCACACCAATAAAACATGACTTAGTGCACCACTATCAATCTCACATTTTTTTTGGGCCTTTTTGGATACTTCAACAAAAAGCATGCTAATGTGACCCTAAAACGAAATATAGAAATGTGAGTTGCCAAATAAACTGTTGTACAAAATTGGAAGTGATTTAAAAAATTTACATGAGATTTTGAAAAATGTGAAGTTAGGGTGATCCCTCTCCTACCCAATTTTTGCAATAAAAAAACATTTATACTAATTTAACAAGAAATTTAGCTCACCTGAGAAGCATACCGTGGTAGAGGTCTGCCATTCCGGCACCAGAATTGATGTGTAAATAGATGTTAGCATAGTTGGACTCCACATTGCCACTATCGCAGCTCTTTGGGCTTTGCAGATTAAGAAGTGTGGGAGGCTGCTGAAATTCATCCCTGTTTTTGTTGTAGATGGGGGGAATCGAAGAGAGATCCCAGTTCCAGAAGGGCAGCGCAAAGGTGTCGTCGTCGATGAGAGATCCCAAAATGCGCTCGTAGAGATAGAGAAAAGGCGCAAAGATCCATGACTTGTAAACAGATCCCACTCCATTGCAGTTTGCGCAGTGCACTTGTGCCGCTTTACGGGTTCGCATGGGGAGGGAGGTGGAAAATTTGAAGTCCACTGCAGTTGCTCCCTTCATGAATGGAGGACACCACCCAGAGGGGTACTCACACTTACACAGATCAGGCGCTGGAAATGGTTTCGAGTCGGCCTTCCCGATCGTTAAAGCAGAAACGCCCAAAGTCGACGACGATAACAGCAGGCGCATTGATGGCAAATTCTTTCGAGTTTTCCTTTTCCTCACTTTGCTTGGACATAAAATCTGCTGCTTCAAATTTAATGGAAGGCATTGCTGTTTTGTGTTGTGTGCATGCGAGAAGAGTATTGGCGCACCTACCATTCCACTCTCCATCGCCTCAAACTCTCTTCCTCTTGTGAGCATCTTAAGGCTTTCCATCCTCTATATATAACTATTTTTTACCCCTGCTCATAACAGGACATGTCCTGCATCGTGTCCCCACTAAATTAACAGGCTGGGTTTAACCAGCACACTAAGCTTTCGATCAAAAATCCGTTTCCGTTTTTGCTTTTTAAGTTTTCAAATTAGCAGAACTAAGGTCTGGAGAATCTGTATCCGTACACAGAGAGCAGTACCTAATGTCAGTCTGCAAGACTTTTGATTGAACGTCCAGTGAAGAGGCATTATCACTTAAAAGTGACGTAGGCCTATTGGATACTCTTTAAAATTTCAAGATTTTAAATATGATCTCAACGATCAAGCTCTCCAAAATCTCGCTCCTACTTGTTGTGATGACCTTAGCTTCAAGGTTTCTAAGAACATTGATTTTTCAAAGTAGGTAAGTTTATGTGAGTTAAGACGAGATTTTAATGATAAAATGATTCTTTCATGGAAGTAGTGGAAAGAGATTTGCTGATGAAAAGATAGTGGAGTGTGGAGTGAAATGTGGGTTTTCGCTACTGAATTTTTTATATGTTTGTGGTTGTTTCTTCAATGTTCGCTTGAGCAATATCTCCATTTGAAATAGAGGGCCTCTTCTTCCGACATCAATATACTTGGCTTCTCTCTATGCAATAACATTGACTGCTACGGAAACTCTTTATTTTCCCACCTGAATAAACTTGGGAGCTATTGATCAGTAATGCAAACCTTTAACCAAGTTGATTTTATATTTAAATTAGCATATTTTTTCTATAGTACTTGGGTATTTTTTATTTTTTTTATTCAAGTGGTAAACGCTTTTTGACCGGAGCTATGAACCGGATACAACCATTCAACAATACCACCCCAATGGGGTTTGAACCTTGGTGGCAAGAACAATAATGCCACCAATAAACCATCACACCATGCCAATACTGGCATAGTACTTGGGTATTAAGCACATGGGGACATCATAAATTTTGTACTGAGCAGACAAGTAACGCCATTATCACCAGGTTGTACCGACCAGAAACTCTTGTGCTTTTTCAATCACGTGAATCATTGGTCCGCTGTAACGGTCTGAACTTTTCACATTTTTAGACACTCATTCTGTGCAGATTTTACTGTTCTATCACTTTGGGTCATTTTAAAAGTGACTTGCAAATGGAAAAGAAAAATGGTTGTCTAATAAAAAAAAAAACATTGAAATTGGAAATAGAATGTTTTCATTAGGTAGTTGTCAAATCAATAGTTATTTAGTTTTTATGTGATAAATGAGATTTTGGAGGCTTTTACATGGAGGCTTTTACCACCCAGACCCTTACTATTCTAAAGGGCTGGGAATTATAGCTATAGAAAGGGTCTTATGAGAGGGCGGTTTGGATAGGGTGGATAGGGCAAGCTTATACCCCTACTATAGATAGGTTGTATCAAAGTGATGGAGGAGGCGAGTGGCTCATTGATTGAGAATTCAATAGTTTATCACAATCCAAAAACAACACCTCCTTCTCTTACATATGGTTCCGACCTCACACTATATGTAGCCTATCAGCTAAATATATAGTCATAGTCTTACAATTTCTAATGAGAGGTCTTTTATTTTGTGCATTCAATGATTAATATATATATATAAATAATAATGTATTTTATGTGAGAGTTGATAAATAATATTAATTTAATTTGATTTTGTTTATATTTATTTTAACAATTATATTTAATTTTTATATGTATTGATTTTTAATTTAAGATTAGTTTATGTAAATGAATTAGATTGGAAATATGATTTATCCATATAATCTTTAAAAAATTAGATGTTAGGTCTATTTATATTCCTTCTAATTAATTATTTTTTAGATAATACATTAGATTTATATTAATGTGGGTCATCACAACTACCACTAATAACATACAACATAATTATCAATACACCTACATAAATAATCTTATGGCAGAGTAAGCTATATCCATGCATAAACAGAAATAGTATTATAAAACCATACCTAATCACACTTACAAACCATCCAATGTATATATCATGACATAAAAATACAAAGGCATGACACAAATGCATTAGGATAAAGAAGAGATACCCTAACAAGCCAATAATGACTTAGGTAGCATAGTTAACCTTCTATCATAGGCCCTTCTATACACTTCATTCCTTGAGAGCACCATTAATTCTACCACAAGAACCGCTAAACTAGTAGCTTTACCTAAACCATTAAATTTTATGCAATTGATTAAATGAACATGCCTTGCCACCCTTACCAACTTATCATTTTTTAGCAATGGCATTTTGTACCCATGGATAATATCCATCATGCTCTTGGGCTATAAAAACATCATATATTTCCTTGCCATCTAAATATCTTGCCAAAATTCCTCCAAGGTTTGAGCATCTACCATCAAAGTTTTCACTTCCTCATCTAGAGTCCTAATATCCACCTCCATAAGCTCCAATATTGCCTTAACATTATTAGATAGGGGTAAAATATCATATTTTATTGCCACCTTCTTTTCTAACACATCCTCCTCCTCTAAGGATAGACCTATTGGTGATTTTTCATGAAAGTACTCTTAATCTATTCTAGGAAACTTACTTGAATAATTTTTTAAATAGCCTCTAAGGTATGTTAGGACTTGGAGCAAAAAATTATATAAGCTTCTATAATCAAATAGACAAAAAAATAGGGCAACGATGAGAGAAGGTTACTCTCTCTCCTTCTTTGAGCTCTCCAAGGCTCAAGTTTTTTTTCCCTTTACAAGATCCTATTAATAAACCTTAGTTTAAAACTATTTAGAAGAACAATTTCTAATAAATATTATTCTATTATTGGAGTGTAAATGATGGAAATGGGAGGTGATTAGAGGGTTCTGGTCACAAATGTGAGCTAGGGCTTTTCAGCCCTAGCTTCGTTGCCTTTCTTCTTTTTTCCTCCCGACTTGTGAGGGGTGTGTGAGGGGGGTTTATCGATCTATAGATGTGTGGGGGCAGGTTTTGATATTTTTATAGATTGGGTGGGGGTTTTTGTGGTGCGATTGGGCTTTGGGGAGGAGCTATGAGGGATATTCCATTTTATTTTTTACTTTTCACTAAATCAGGTGATCCCACAATAGTGGTTTACAATTTTTGGCCAAATTGGACACTAAAATAATTTATTTTTTTAACTAAATCTCCACTTTCGAGCATTTGTAATGGCTAAACCGTGAGGAATTTGAAGATGATGCAAACTAGAGTTTCGTGACATTTTGTCTGTAGATTCTAAATATATTTTTTTCAAAAATTTTGGAATCAGATTGCACTGCTTTTTCCATCTCTCTCGAAAACTAGTTTTTTTCAGAAAACAACATTTTTAAAAAGTGATGCTCACCGTATAACGCATAGCTTTTTTTCCATGAAGGATAAAATTCTAATTCTTTTGAATTTAGATTTGTAACTTTGATATCTAGTGCTTCCACTTGGTTAGATAGTTTTTTATTGAATATTTTTTCTTTAATCAAGTTTCAAAGTCAAACTAATTACAATTCAAACATAGCGCATAACTTTTTTTGTATGTATCAAAATTCCTTTTTTTGTTGGATCAAGGACTCCAATATCTGGTTCACTCATATTTTTCAATTTTTTTTTTGATAATCTTCTATTTTTCCATGTGCAAAACAAAGAGCTTCATTTTTGGTGAAAAACCTATATTTAATATAACTAAAAAAAACAAATAGATAATAAAACCAAAACATATTAAAATTATATTCTTTGGATAGCTCATTCTGAGGGCTACCTGATACCAGTTGGGTTTGTGAAGTCTCCATTTTTATTCTCAAATCGAGCTCCAAAGTGCAAAATTTTGGACATTTTGGGTGCCTGGGGGGGAGAAGGGGGGAAAAGAGTGGTTCGACCGAACTAGGGTTTAGTCGAACCTAAAAAATATGTTCAGTTGAACATGGGTTCGACCAAACCCATGTTTGACTGAACTAGTTTAAAATATTATAAAAAATGTATGGCGGGCTGGTTCAAGCAGACTCTTAACCAACGTCCGCTTGAATCCCCTACCATGAATCAATTTTATTTTATTTTATTTTCCATTGTTGTAATAGTTTTATTTTATAATATATAATATTAATTATATACTTTTTAATCTCTATAATATAAATTATATCTATATAAAAGTTATTAATAATATATAAATCATATATATTATTAATAATTATAAATAATATAATATATACTTATATTTTATTAATAATTATAAATAATATATTATATACTTATATATTATAAATAAGCACAAAAATGTAAGAATATAGACAAGGCACAACAATGATACAAAACATTGAAATGTACAATAGACCAAACATGAAACAAAGGGGTCGATCTACATCCCTGGGGACTTTTAATTCAATCTTCACACCTCTAATCACTTCCAAACAAATTCTCTACCAATAATCTCATTCCTAGTATTCCAAAATTTCTCACTCTCTCCTTATTTAACATGGAGAAGGTGTGAATGAATACAATTATGAAAAAGAGAGGCAAGTGAGAAGAGTACATGTTCTTAACCCTTCATGATTGTAAGATAATGAATGGACTGCATGTATGAAATTAAATCATGAAAAGGACACAACTTTTAACTCTCATAAAATCATGTTTTGCCTCTAATAAAAAGAAAACAATTAGAGGTTGCTCGCTCATTTGAGCCCAACCACTTTCAATCCTTGCACCCCATTTAGTCACCTCTAGTCTGAGCTACAATCTTGTGTTAAATTTGAGGAAGGATAGCCTCAAAGATTTCCTATTAGGATTCTTCATCTTGATTATTGAATTTATGCTTAGACTTAGTTTTTGACCATGAGAACCATGAGAATGTGGCTTTGGAAAAGATATTATAAATTGTTTTGATGTCTTTTTTGAAAACATGATAGAATGACTACACTAGAGTTTGTGAGCTACCCAAATGGACATGAGTTTCTAGGAACTATTTTAGGTCTCTAGGACCGAACAACTCCTAATAAAACTTATTAGGAATCTTCAACCAATAAAGTTTAGCTTTAATATAAGATCTTTAATGAGTATATGCACTAGTTGTATGCTTCTAGTAGGGAATCTTAGCAACTTATAACAAGTAGAGAGGTGGAAAGAAGGGTTAAGTCTCCAAATCTATGGCAACATGAATGAGTTTAAAGTTCATCATAACATATGAGCTATGATGATTATAGATGCTTACAAATTATTTCATGCATTTGGTGGATTTAGTCCACCATAGAATACAACCATTTTGAGAAGTTGGTGGAGGTTTCACATGGATGTTTTGGTGTGAGATTATATATTAAAGTGGAGAAGAAATTAGAAAAATTTGTATTTTCTTCACCTCATTCTTCTTGAAATTTTAGAGTATTTGAAAAGCATAGTATTCTTTAAAGTCTCCATTGGAATTGAATAGAAACTCACAACAAAGAAGAAATATTGAGAAAATTATATCTCTATTAGTTATCTTGATTACATGTTCAAATGAATTATAGGGGTATAGGGAGGGAGTGGGAGAGAGATAAAGGGTATAGGGTTAAGAGTAGAGGGTAGAGGGTTTAAGGGTTTAGGGTTTAAGGGTTAAGGGTTAAGGGTAGAGGGGAGCTCGAGATAGAAGGAGTGAGTGAGTGAGTGAGAGAGAGAGAGAGAGACTTGGGAGACGAAGAGTGGGTCTAGGAGAGAGAGACTTGAGAGAGAGAAAGGGGAGAGTGGGGGAGAGATAAAGGGTAGAGGGTACAATGGTTTAGGGCTTAAGGGTTAAGGGTAGAGGGGAGAGAGGGAGAGAGGGTAGGAGGGAGAGACTTGAGAGAGAGAAGGAGGGAGTGGGAGAGAGATACAGGGTAGAGGGTTTAAGGGTTAAGGGTAGAGGGTAGAGGGGAGCTCGAGATAGAAGGAACTTGACTGAGTGAGAGAGGGACCTGATAGAGGGAGAGGGTAGGAGGGAGAGAATTGAGAGAGAGAGGGTGGGAGTGGGAGAGAGATAGAGGGTATAGGGTTAAGAGTAGAGGGTAGAGGGTTTAAGGGTTAAGGGTAGAGGGTTTAAGGGTGTAAGGGTCTAGTGGGTAGAGGAGAGCTCGAGATAGGAGTGTGAGAGAGAGAGAGAGAGAGAGAGAGAGAGAGAGAGAGAGAGAGAGAGAGACTTGAGAGATGAAGAGTGGGTCTAGGAGGGAGAGTCTTGAGAGAGAGGGGGGAGTGGGAGAGAGATAAATGGTAGAGGGTACAAGGGTTTAGGGTTTAAGGGTTAAGGGTACAGGGAGAGAGGGAGAGTGGGTAGGAGGGAGAGACTTTCAAGAGAGAGATGGGGGAGTGGGAGAGATAAAGGGTAGAGGTACAAGGGTTTAGGGTTTAAGGGTTAAGGGTAGAGGGGAGAGAGGGAGCTCGGGAATGATAACTTGAGCAGGTGAGAGGAGGGACTGGAGAAGAGGGTGGGAGGGAGATACTTGAGAAGAGGAGGGGTGGAAGAGATGGGGTATGGGTTAAGTGAGGGTGAGGTTTAAGGTTGGTGAAGATGGTATAGGGTTTAAGGGTGTAAGGTGGGGTGGGAGAGCTCAAGATAGAAGGAGTAGGTGAGAGATGCTTGAGAGACAAAGTGGGTCTAGGAGGAGAGCTTGAGAGGGGGAGTGGGAGAGATAAAGGTAGAGGTACAAGGTTTGGTTTTGGGGTTAAGGGTGGGGAGAGAGGAGGAGGGAGTGGGAGAGAGATAGAGGGTAGAGGTTTCAGGATGCAAGGGTTTAAGGGTTAGGGTAGAGAGTAGAGACTCGAGATAGAAGTAATGAGTGAGAGAGACTTGAGAGGAGAGGTAGGAGGAGATGTGCCAGGAGAGAGAGAGGGTGGGAGAGATGAGGGTAGGGTTAAGGTGGAGGGTTTAAGGGTGGGAGATAGGGGGTGGGTAGAGAGAGAGAGGGAGCTTGAGGGTGGGAGGAGACTTGAGGGGGAGATGAAATTATGGGGTTAATAATAGAGGTGAGGTCAGGATAGAAGGGTGGTAGGTGAGAGAGAGGTTTAAGGGTTTGGAGGCTGGGGGCTCGGGATAGGGGTGAGTGAGAGAGAGAGAGAGAGAGGGTTTGGGGTTTGGGCTGAGGCTAGGATAGAGGTGAGTGAGAGGGTTAACTTGCTTGGGGTAGAGGGTAGAGAGGATCAGAGATAGGAGTGAGTGAGTGAGAGAGAGAGGGTTTAAGGGTTTAAGGGTTTAAGGCTTAAGGGTAGAGGGTAGAGGGGATAGGGTAGAGGGGAGAGAGATAGAAGGAGTGAGTGTGTGTGAGAGAGAGAGAGACTTGAGAGAGGGAGAGGGGGTAGGAGGGAGAGACTTGAGAGAGAGGGGGGGGGAGTAGGAGAGAGATAAAGGGTAGAGGGAATAGGTGTTTAGGGTTTAAGGGTTAAGGGTAGAGGGGAGAGAGGGAGTCATATAGAAGTCATTTAAATATTGATTTGGCAACTAGATGGGAACATTCTATTTCCATTTGAGGTATTTTTTGTGAATTAAATTGATGAAAAAATTATTTTTTTATTTGCATTGATTTATGTTTTAAATATGTGTGCATAAATTTTATAATTAGATAATACTTAATTTTAAAATACATAATTTCCCATGGAACAATTCGATGGAACAAATATAAGTTGTATATAATTGTATATATGATTCTTGAACTTAAGAATTCCATGAAACAAATATAAGTTGTATATAATTATAATTTAGGAAAAATGATTTTAAAAAACTTCATTAGGTTTCAAATAAGTATTGAAAGCATATATATGGGTTTGCATGCAAGCAAAAAAAGTGAGAGATGATGCTATAAGTGTAACTTTGAACTTTCAAATGAAATCAAAGATTCTTGAACTTAAGAATTCCATGCAACAAATATGTACATATAATTGGAATTTATGCAAAATGATTTACAACTATGTACAAGTTACTATAAGTTCTCACTTGAACATGTATAGGGTTACAAGTGAACTTGAAAATCATCTAGATATAATCTAACTCAAACATTCTCATCTAGGTCGCTCTTCAATAACATGCAATTTGTTTTGATGATCATCACTATCTAGTCTCCATTTTTTTCGGCCATGTGCATGTGGAATTACATGAAGATGTAGGGTGGTAGCAATTATTAAGTGACTATACTGATATACCTTGTTATCAGGTTGATAGTCAACAAAATGAGTCCCATGTTGAACAAATTTAACTTTTTTTAGATATATCCCTTGCACTACAACAAACCCTGTATGGTAAACATGAACCCGAGGTAAGACATGTGAATGTGTACAACATGTTCGTGCTAAAGGTTTGTACAATATATATATTTAATGTTTATAATGTAACATGTGCACATGTAAACACAATGTATATATAATTTTAAATTCAAACTCACATGTGGGAAATAACATTCCATCACTTGTTTCAGGTTGTGTTAGCTTATTCCTCTCTTCTGTGCAACACAATAAATAATAGGTAACACCTTATGTGTTTCTAGGCTCTACTATGACTGCAAAAGCATCTCATGTACACCAAATTTACACAAAAATTTTCTAAAAAAATTAGAAATGTCTCTAGACTTTAAAGATCATTAACTATATATATAATATTTAAATTATTGAAAACTTACACATGTACCTTTTCTAACCAATCCTGAAATATGGTCATAATCAATTGAAATCAAAGGAATGTCTTTAAATCTTTCTTCCTCATTTTCATCGTATGTTTTTGAAACAACTAGTGGCATCGTATCCCATTTACCAACATATCCAAGTTCTTGGTTGTTGCATGCATGGTCAAAGTTTCCCACAATGCACTCAGTGCAAAAACAAGAGTAATCCCTTGTGTATAATGTCCATCCATGGTGACTATCTAAACTCATAAAACAATGCAAGGATCTTGTTTTGTCTACCCTCTTGCATCCATGCATTGCTCTTTTGTCCACACCTAGATACATGTACAACAAAAAAATTATGTGAACAAACATGTATATATATATAAATTTTAAATTTAAATAAATTCAAATTTTTGAAAATGTAATTTATACATACCCGATATCTCCCAAAACACTCTATGTGGAATGTGTTGATTTGTTCTAAAAGATGTGCTAACCACATGTTATGCCTTGCATAACTACCCCATTTTATTTTATTTTGGAACAAAATAGGTCCCCCTTTTCTTTTTTTTTGTTCACCTTTGGTTGTTTGGTTGGGTCTTAGGAGTTGTTTGTTTTGCTCCTAAGTATGTCTTTTGCTCTATTGGAGGCGGGTTCGAAACCAAATCTAAACACGAAAATCTTTCAAGGTTTCTAGTTCGGATATCATTCCGACTCTGACTTTGACTTCTCTTTTGTTTCTCCTTCTTTGTTCTATTGGTTGTTTTCAACAAACTCTTGGGTTGGCCCATCCTCTTGTTTTTTGGTTGCTTCCCTTATGCTTGTGTGTTCTGTTTGTTTGCTCATGCGGAAGTAGGAACACAAGTAGGAAGTTTCAAGTTTCCATATTGTGTCCCCATTCTAACTTCTTCTCCACTCGTTTCCTTTCTCCTTGTTTTCTTTATTGTTTGGCTCGGGTTCGGTGTTCGTTTCGGTCCCACTTCCCTTGTGCTTGTGTGTTTTGTTCTTTGCTTTTTGGTCAAGACTAGAGCCGGAATCAGAATCGAACTTCAAACTTTGTGAAGTTCCATTTTGGTTTTGTCTCCGCCCTCGTCCTCTTGTGTCATGTTTTGGTTGTTGTCCTTTTGTCAGGATTGGATCCGGGGTTGGAAATTAAGGAACTTTGTGTGGGTTTCTTTATCTTGTCTCTGACCTGGATCTGCGCCTGCCTTACCTTTTGATGTTCAGTGGACTTGAATTAACTATTTGTTTGCGTCGTTAGCTCCATCCCTGAACTACCACATTTATGGCATTAAATGTATCCTATTTGCATGTGTGAATTAATTTTTAAAGGTTTAATCATGTTTAAACTGGCTCATTATCATTATTATTCAAATTGTTTAAGCAAACCACGGCCAGGGAAGTCTCAAAAGGATTGATTTGATCGTGGAGGAGAGTTGCGGAGCGAATCTTGGCTAAATTCTGGTCAGTTCTGAGGAGCGTTTTGAGGTAGGTTTCTTTGCTTTTCCATCTCCATTTTGTTCTTTCGGGTGTGTTATTTTAGCGTATTCGCAGGAGGGTTTTTTTTCTATGAATTTCTCCACTTGTTTGTGTTTGTGTTTTTCTTTTCTTGTTTTGTTTGTTTGGTCCTTTCTTTTCCATCTCGTTCCATTTTGGTTTTGTCTTTCATTTGTTGTTTGTTCTGCTGTCACTTTCATGACAAGTCCCTTTTTTTGTGCTCTAGTTTTAACTAGGGTTTCAATTTTTGAAGGAGTTTCCTTGCTTAGGTGATGAAAATTTATTTTGAAACTCTTTTTCTGGTCTTCCCACGTCGAATCTGTTAGGTGATGAAATTTTATTTTGAAACTCTTTTTCTGGTCTTCCCACGTCGAATATGTGTTGTCCATGTGGGATTCTCATTATGACCTAGTTTTTAGAAACAACGTGTTGAGCGAACTAGGGTTTTGTTCGAAAACCTTTGCAAAATGACCTTTTCCAGGGTTTAAATGACCTTTTGTACAGAGGAGCTATTGGAGGATTAAACTATGCTATTCCTGGTTTCCTTTAAGCCCATGTGACCTAGGGTTTAAAGTTCATATGACTGTACCTTGTTTGAAATACTCTTTGTTTCCTAAAATTATTCCACTCCTGTTCATTATGATGTGTCTTTATACCTTGTTCTTGAGCAGAACTAGAGCCAGAGTGGAAGTTGAATTTGGGAACTAACAACTAGTTCTGGTTTGGTTCCTATTTCAGTCTCGCTTTCGACTTTGTTTTGGTTCTTATCTAGTTTTGATCCCGACCCTACCACATAATAAGAAATGTCTTTTATGCCTAATACTTCTACGGTTCCACCTCTGATAAAGGTAGGGTTTGACTAAGTAAATATTATCTTAGGAGGATGGAGAAGGGATTATATGATTGACTAACTTGGATGTTTTGCTCATCTAGTATAGGAAGTTGTTGCAGAAATCAAGAAATGTTGGAGGCATCAAATGAGGCCTCTTAGAGAAGCCAACTAGGTGAAACTTGATGGCAAGGAGTTAGACTGAAGAAGATCAAGGTGGAACAGCTTCTGTATACCTTGAGATGTAAGCATATGGAATTTTCCCTCACAGCTAGCAAAATTGATTATGACTGGGCTGATATTACTGACACCATTTGGGCCCTTTTAACTATGAAGAATTGCATGAGGATACATTCACCGAGGAGCAGGTCACGGGAAGGAAGGAAATGATTGTTTAATCTGGGCTAGCACATGTTGCACTCTTCCCCCTATCTATCCAATTTTTGGAGTTGATTCTTGTAGCAATTGGAGCATATAACCCTGCTACTAGGTAGTGTGTGGATGTAAAGGGTAATTTCATTATTGACTTCACACCTCCAATGATCAAATTCCTATTTAATATACTTGATCCCAAGAATCCTAGGCAATTGAATGAGGTAGAGGATTTGAAGCTTTACAGTGATAATAAGGAGAGGAATAGATTTCACATGAATAAGACTTGGATAAGGGTGGAGAAGAAGTCTTTGACCAAGCTTCCAGACTAACCTAAGAGGGCAGAATTTAGTAAAGATATTGTAGATATAATCATGTTCCTTTCTAGGGTGTTTGGAAAAAGGGATGCTTCATCGTTTAAGGAATGGATGTTTCCTTTTATCCAAAATATTTTGGATGGGAGGCAACAATTTGACTAGTAAATGATAGTATCATACAACATTCACAATCAAATGATAAAAGTGAGAGAAACCAAGAGTTTCTTTATGACCTCCTATGTGGTTTATCTAGCTGCCCGAGTGGGGATTTTTCCTAGACTTCATATGGTGGGTATATTGGGGGAAGCCCAAGGATAGAAGAGAGTGTGGGAATATTATAATTAGCTCATCTTGTAGGCATTAGAGCAACACTATAGAAGGGTAAATGATGCCTTTCTTTATGTTATTATTAACAAGCTTAATGGTGATGTGGGATATAGGCTTAGCGGGGAGGCAATGGATTTTGTGAATGAGTTGGGGCATTGGTTTATCCAGTACCCCACATTCATCTATTTCAGGTTAGCAGGATTTGATGGTCACCCCATTTGCTACCTAGATGTTGTGGTGATAGGATCATTCTAATGGGGTTTATTTATCAGGCCTTGGCTGTTAATTTCAAGTTTGGCAACAAGCACAAGACTGGGTGCCATAAGTTTCCAATGAAGTTGGGAGCCTTTAGCTGTCCACACATTCAGGAAACTAAGGTCATTTGTGATGAATTAGTTTATTTAAAGTTGGGCTTGTATACTGCAAGGAAGCACTATGACCCCAAGCACAAGTTGAGGGCTTTGCTTCCCAGTGTTTTTGATAAGCACTTTAATCTGTTGGAGGATTTTTGGGAGGACTTGCAAGATGAATATGATCTTAGGAAAAATAATTATGAAAGGATACCTATCCCAATTATGGTTGAGTTTGGGATAAAAGAAGATATTCCAGAAATGTTGTCTTATGATGGGATAGTTTTGGATCTCGGGTATAATGCAAAAAAAATTGGTACTAAAGATCTTGATCCAGTAGACTAGAATGTTGAGGAGACAATTGACATAAAGCAGATTGCAAGACTAGTGCTGGATAGAAGTATTCACTAGGTGAGTTTGACTGCTAATAAGACCGAGGCTCAATCATCTAAGAAGAGAAAGGCTACAGGGACCACCCAAGGATATAAAAGGGAAAAGAGAAGGATGGCACCTAAGGAACCCTTAGAGTTTATGCCTTCTAATACACAAGAGGAGGTGGTCCCTCAAGACCTTCCAGAGGTGCATGAAGATGAAACAATTGTGAGGTAGGGGCTTCTACATCTACTACAGGGGAGGTATCTACTCAACCCTTTGATACACAAGAACTAGGTCAAGAATCACCAAAGGGAGACCTCCATGATGAAGCAAAGGTATTAAAGCAAATGAAGGATGAAATTGAGATACATAATGTAGAAGAAGATTGAGAAAAGACTCCATTTGATAAAGAGTATCATGTATTAACATCTCTTGATATGACAGATGATGCAAGGACCAAACACATATTGACTGAGGAAGATCAGTGGAAACTCTTTGAAGATGAAAAATGAGAAGTTGATGCCAAGGAACAAGCTGAGGCATCAACTAAGCAAAAAGAGGAGGAGGCCAAGGTACAATCTAAATTGGCGGTCAAGTAGGAGTTGGAAGATAAGGTCAAGGCTGATGAATTAGCTCAACAACAACAACAAAAGGAGTAGGAGCTCAAGATACAAGAAGAGAAAGATAAGTTGATGATGCAACAAAAGATTCATAACCTTGAATAGGAAAAGGACCAACAAAGAAGAGAAAAAGAAGCTATTGAAGCTAATATCAAGGTACAAGAAGAGGCTTATAGGAAAAGGGAAGATCAAGAACATTTGAAAAGGGAAAGAGAGGCTGCTAAGATTGTTGAATATGAAAAGAATTCCAAGGAGGCATGGGACTATGTTGAAGAGCTGAAGAAGCAGTGGGATCAAATGTTAGAGGAAAAGAAAGTGGAAGCAAAATGTTTAAAGTAGGAGTTGGAGGCTAAAAGGCTGCAAGAGCAGAAGGATAAGGAGGAAGCAAAAAAGTTAGCACAAGAAAAGGAACACAATGATTAGAAAAATGTGTAGGAAGTTGATTCTCAACCGAGGCTTACATTGTTACAACCTTTGTCTTCCACTACTATTGCTTCTTCTTCAACCCAGGAAACCACTACTCCTATTAATCCTACTTGGTTTAAACTAGACTTGGAAAGAAAACAAGTTGTTCAACCACAGCCATTGAAGTGGGAGGAAATGATGAAAGAAATTGGGAAGGAGAAACCTAAAAAGAAGGCCCGTGTTCTTCACTCTACTAGGCTCACTGATGCTAGAGAGATTGCTGTTGAATGTGCCATACCCATAATGGAGAAGAGTCGTGATGATATGCAAATCACTAATTATGAGTTGGGGGCGGTAAATTTGGGAAAGCCTACAAGAAACCAGTAAATGAGTTTGATTGATATTGTGGCCTCTTCAACTAAATCTTGGATGATCAAAGATAAACAAAGGAAGGATGAGCTTAAGGCTCAATTGGATCAGCTCAATAGGTTTTTGAAATATGTTTCAAGTCCCATTTCCCAACAAGATGCTCTTCCTGAATCCCTAGTTTTGTTAACAAAGAAGGAAGTAGATGATTTGGTTCAAATGAAAAGCAAGGTAGGAATGATAGATAAATGGTTGGATAAGATCAACTAGGAGGTTGATGATGTTCTCATTGAGGGTTCTAAAATTCATAAGGTTTCTCTTGAATTGGTAGAGGATCTAGATCAACAGGCCAAGGATCTGGATAAGTAGGATGATGAATACAAGGAATGTTTTAAAAGGCTTGAAGATATTGGCAAAGTTCCCAAGTCCACCTTGCTGGAATATTCAATTCTTGAGCATGGTAATGTATATTTTGTGGAAAAAATTGTGAGCTTCATAAGGTATAAGTCTAGGACTATTCATGGGCATCAAGAATAATTTCAAGAAATGAGCAAAGATTTGAATCAACAGATGGTTGAATTAGAGGCAATTGTGGCCATTTTAATTAACCTAGATTCCTCAAACAAAGAAGGCCCATCTTTGGATAAAATAAGGGAGAGATGGAGGGGTAGGTTTGAGGAAATTATGCAAAAGGGAGACGATGGGGAGAATCTATTATTAGATCAATTTATGGATATCAAGGAGGAGATAAGAACTACTAGAAAGGAGTTAATCAAGTTAAAGGAGATACAAAGGTTGGTTTCTACAGAATTTGAAAGGATCAGATTTGAAGATGATTGGATGGATGGACTTGATTCGGGTACTGTTCAACAAGTGTTCTCCAGTTATGACGAGTACATCCTTGAGCATTTAGTGCAAGAGTGAACTGACTCTTTTCACCATACTCAATATCTTCTTTTCTCCTCTTTTTGTGGGTTTTGACATTAGCTCAACTTTGAGTTTGATCTGTGTGTTTCACTTTCTTCTTGGAATATTAGATTTTTTTTAGTACCACAGAGTAATCAGCCTTGGAACAAGGGCTCATTAGTCTACTTCTGTGTTTAGTTCTAGTTGCATTGATTGTGGATCTAGATTGATAATATTGAGAAACTTGTGCATGTGACATCATATATGTATTATTGGGTTCTACTTTAAAAAGGTCGGCTAATTGAAGGAAGATCATCCACCCGATGATAAAAAATAGAGATTAGATCTAGGATTTCTATGTTTTAGGAGAGATACTCTAAAAGTTCAATAAAAATCAAGTGGTTATTTTACATTTTTTCATACATTTTTATGTTATCGTTTTAAATTTTGGATCTATTTTGATAAGGTTAATGGTACATGATCAATCCATATGCCAGTGATTTTTGCTGTGCTTAATTGTTTCTTATTTGATGAAAGTCAATAGAAGGAATTGGATTCAAGATTATATCATTGGATTATCTGTGGATGAAGTTGTTATCGTATTCATTTGATCTGTGTTTTAGATGATGAGTGAGTGATTTTTTTGAAGAAAGTTTAGTGAATGTTGATGGTATTTGAATTAGCATTATGGATGTATGCAGTAGCATAGTTTATTCTATGGATTACATCTTGCTATAGTTGTGGTTAGGTGGAATAAACACTCATTATTGATATGCATGTTTGGATATGTAATAATTTTACTCATGTTTCTTTGATTTGAAGCTCTGATTTATCTTTTTCTTTTATTTAAACCCCCCCCCCAATGTAGACTAATTGATGCTATGCAGTCATGTTCCTTGTTACCAACAAAGGCCCCTTGAACATTACAGTTATATCAACCACTGAGTGATATCAACATAATTGAGAACCAATTACCAAGACCTTGGGAGTTAGGTCACCATGTATTATCTTTCTCTTTTAGGAGAAATAGAATAGTAATATTTTGTTTAATGTTGTTGTGCTACTTTGACCCTCAACACCACATTTGATGCAAAGTGTTTCTCACACCATTCAACAACATCATGTGCATTGTTTATACGACTTCTGAATAACTCATTTGATGCTTTCTTAAAGCTCGTTTGATGCAAGCTTCTGCTCCATCATGCTCGCCCTTTCCATGCCCACTCTAAAAAAACTCCAAACATGTGGTATTTTGTAGATTTTATGATATCTACAAAGTGCATAGAATGGTCGTGAAGATTTGAATTGTGTCGCACATCCATCTGGCCATACAAAATGCTTTTCAAATTTTACACCCTTGCTTCTCAAATTCTCAAAAAAATTGTAAAGCAATGTTGTACAAAAAGTGTGTCATGCTCTTTATCATCACTAATATAAAAGTGATATTCTTTCTTAATGGCTCGTTCTTCATCTGTACTCTCAACACCATCCAATTCTGATTGTGCATGTTGATAACACACATGAACCATAATAGTGATCTGCTTTGAAAAGTAATATTTTGATTGAATCTCCTTTTGATGTACAAACACTACAACAAATCCTTGTGATTAGCTCCCTTTTTTGCTTCCACCAATGTTTTAATGCATTTTTCTCCAATTTTTTTTAAAAATTGGCGCTATTTATCAGGATGGCACTATTTTTGGCATTTTTTGTGCTGATCAAAATAAGTAGGCGCTAATTAGCACGCAGTTTTGTCAGATTTAGTGTCGAGTTTAGCATCAGGTTTAGCACTAGGTTTAGCATTAGGTTTAGCGTCAAGTTTAGCGCCAAGTTTAGTGCCAAGTTTAGTGCCAAGTTTAGCACTGGGTTTAGCGTCAGGTTTAGCATTGGGTTTAGCGTCGGGTTTAGCACCAGGTTTAACTTCAACTTTAGCATCGGGTTTAGTGCCAAATTTAGAGCCAAGTAGGCGCTAATTAGCGCTTAGTTTAGCATCAATTTTTGCATTAGGTTTAGCATCGGGTTTAGTGCCAAATTTAGTGATAGATTTAGCATCTAATTTAGTGCCTAATTGTTTTGATCTAGTAGGGATCAAGGGTTAAGGGATTAGGGGTGTTAGAACAAAAAAACCTTCCCTAATATTCACTGGCTTTCAATTGCTTGCCTACATTTCACTTGCATCAAAAGATCCCTCAACCCTCAACCCTATTCCTTCAACCCTCAACCCTCAACCTTAAACCCTAAACCCTCAACCCCTATACCCTCTACCCTATACGTTGGACCCTCAACCCTAATCCTTCAACTATATACCCTCAAACCTATACCCTAAACGCTCTACCCTTAACCCTTAACCATCAACCCTAAACCCTTGAACCTTTCTTCTACCCTCTACCCTCAACCCTATACCCTCAACCCAATACCCTAAACCATCAACCCTATAGGTCCTCAACTCTATACCCTCAATTCTCAACCCTCTACCCTATATATTGGATCCTCAACCCTCATATATATATCTCTACTCTTCCCTCCTCTTCTCTCCTTGTCTCTATCTCACTTCTCCCTTCATCCCTCACTCCATTCATCGACCCTCCCTCTCTACCCTAATCCCTCAACCCTAAACCATCAACCCTTAAACACTCAACCCTAAACCCTAAACCCTCAACGTCCCTCAGCCCTTAAACCCTAAATCCTTAAACCGGCCTCTACCCTCTACCCTCAACCCAATACCCTCTACCCTCAACCCTCAACCCTTAAGCCCTTAAACCCAAGTAAAATCTCTACCCTAATTCCTCAACCCTCAACCCTTAATCCGCCAACCCTTAAACCCTCAACCCTCAACCCTCAACCCTTAAACCGTAATCCCTCAACCCCTATACCCTCTACCTTATACATTGGACCCTCAACCCTATACCCTTGGTGTGATTGCAAGGGCATAAAAATTCAACTATATCCATTTTGTACATTTTATGGCATAATACACCTCATTTCTACATTCAATCATCTACAAATTTGCCCATGTTTAAGATTTTTGAGTAAAAGATAAAAAAAAAGTTTTTAAAGGATAATATGAAGATAATAGTATGATCTTAAATTTTAGATTTAATAGCATTTGAATTAAATGGAATTTTTATCTTCTTTTCAATTAAAAATTGTAATACTTAATTTGTAAAATATTTTAAAATAAATAAATAATAATAAAATTTATATGTTGAATATTAATCATTATTTATAATTTATTTTTCATAATAATAATATGAATCATTTAGAAGAAATTCAAGAGGTAGATCTATTTTAATTAAAAAAAATATTAGTGTGCAAGGAATCTAATGTAATATCATAATCACAATCACACATTTTTTTTTAAATTATAATAATTAAAATCATAATTTAATGATTAAATTATATATTTAATTCATATTCATTTTATTTATATTTAAATCATAGTAATGAGACTTGGACTCAGCTTGAACTCGACTAGGGTGACTCAACTCAGGACTTGGCTAGGGTGACTCGACTCGGGACTCAGTGAGGGTGACTCGACTTGGGACTCAGCTAGGGTGACTTGACTTGGGACTAGAAATTTAGAGATTTTTAAGGATTTAGAACTTGTTTCAAGCACACTTTATTGAATAAACCTTAAAGACACAATAACGCCATTAAATAGAAGCAAATTTGATCACATACACAAGTATACATCGATCACATGAGTATAAAGTACACAAATTGTAGTTGAGTTGCTGAAGGAAATAACACACGCTTAGATATATAAATATAGTCAAATGTATACAAAACTCATGGAATATGAAATCCATGACATCGAATGTTCCAAAAAAATATGAAATATCAAAACAATAACTACAATTTTATGGCTCGAAGGAGTCTACATCCTTCCTACAAAGGCATCTAAGGTGGGTCCTAGATGATGTAGCAATTGCAACCATAGTCTCTGCTTGTGACTCCATCCCACCCTCACCAACATTAGTTGTGGATGTGTTTGGTCATGCTTTAGCCTACTCCTCTATCATGGCTATAGCCTCAACCTCTCTATTTGCCTGGTCAACCCAATCAAGGTCCTCATCACTAACACAAGTATATATTGATCATATAAGTATAAAGTTATAAACACAAATTGTAGCTAAGTTGCTCAAGGAAATAACGCACTTAGATATATATTCAAAGACTCGAATGTATACAAAAATCATCAAATATGAAATCCATGACATCAAATGTTCCAAAAACATATGAAATATCAAAAGATTCAAAAAAATAACTAGAATTCTATGGCTAAGAGGAGCCTACATCCTTCCTATGAATGTGTCTAAGATAGGTCCTAGATGATGCAATAGCCATAATCTCAAGTATCAAAGCAATTGCCCTAATGGGGTTGAGGGGCAGTGCCCTTTGTGGGGGTCTAGGCACAATGCCTCTAGTAGAGTCAAGGGGTAGCGCCCCTCACAGGGGTTTGGGGGTATCTCCCCTTGCGAGGGTTGGGGGCAATGGCCTAAGTGGGGTCAAGAGGCAACTCCCCCAATGGGTCAAGGGGAAACATCCCTAATGGGGTTAAGGGGCAATGCCCCTTGTGGGGGTCTGGGGCTAGCACCCCCAGGGGGTCAAGGGGCAACTCCCCTCATGGGGGTTTTGGGGTAGCTCCCCCAGTGGGGTCAAGGGGAAATGCCCCTTGGAGGGGTATGGGGGTAGTGCCCCCAGCGGGGTCGAGGGGAAGTACCCCTTGCGAGGTCCTGGGGGAGTGCCCTAGGCATGCTCCCTATTGTGATATAGGGCAGATTCAAGGGGTAGAGCCCCCACCACCAAGCCCAAATTAAGACCTCCAAAATCATACAAACCTTCATGGTGTACATCATTTTTCATTCACAATAAGTAAAAAAAAAAAAACAAGTTTTAACTTTAAATCTCATGTAATTTTTTGCACTTTTCAAACCCTACCTATTGAGTCCTACTGACGAGACTCACTTGAACTCGACCAAGTATAATACCTATCTTGATTTTCTATAAAAATCATAAAGAAACTAATGAATGAAATTATTTGGTTTTTATTCAAAACCATAGGAAATCCTAAGGCATAGAACAACCTAGGAATGATGAGCTAAAGTATTAGTCAATGCACTTTAATTGTAAATCAATGTGATAAAAATATAAGGGCAAGCTAGGGAAACATGAAACCCTAACCACAAAACATTGAACTTCCACATTTCTTGCCTCATTTTTCACTTTGCCATTTTTGGAGAACTTGGCACACAACCGCCATGGAAACTTAGGGTTCAAGCCTGAAAATCAAACATTTTATGCACTGCTATGTTGATTTGGTGTCGATTTCATTTAGGAACTTAATGGTCAGTTGTTTCTTCTTTGTTTTGGGTCATTTCAACTCCATTTTTGAAGGATTTAGGGCCTCTAGGTAGCGGCCATGAGTGAATTTTTGATGAATTTTTCTATGTTCATTTCCTCTGTTGATATCTCATTACCTTGGGCCACCATGGACATGCTTGGCTTGAGTTTTGAAGGCCACAAACACTCAGGTTTTGATGGTTCCTCTCTTCACACAAAAAATGGGTGAGTTTCTATGCTTTCATCTTGTGTATTCTCTTCTTAAATGATCTTGA
>VDFB02043250.1:0-17327 GCA_007258455.2 Sequoia sempervirens
ATGAGGCCTATTTTTGTGACTACCATAGGTGTAGAGGTCATCATACAAACAACTGTCAAGGTTTGAAACATGCTATTCAAGATCTAATTGACAAGGGCATTATCACAGTAGAAGGACAATAGAAATCCAATGAAGATCACCAAGCATTTCGAAATCCTCTACCAAATTATCAAAAGGGAGAGTTTTCTGACAAAAATGTCAACCAAATTGATGACAATGTAATCCATCATCTCTATACAGAAAATGAGTGAGTCAATGTTATAAAAATCAAAGAGAAAGTAGACAATGGACAAGTGAATGTCACAACGAGAGCCCAAGCTAAAGTTATCTTAAAGGGTACCTCTTCAAAATCCACTGAGACCTTCCCTCAACATCAATATGACTTAGTTAACCAACTTTGAAAAACTCCGACTCAAATCTCCATTTTAGAACTCCTAAAGATTTCCCCTGCACATGAGGAAATTTTAGAAAAAGCCCTTTTTGAGATGACTGTATCCATGGATTTGGATGTGAACCGATTTCAAGCCATGGTAGGACATTTGTCCTCACCTACGTGTCTCTCATTTTCAGACAAAGACGATGTTTCCATGACTCATCCCCACAATTCATCTTTATACTTAGAGGTCATGATCCATAAGTTCCGTGTTAAACATGTTCTAATAGACGGAGGGGCTGGTCTAAATATATGTACCTTAAAGGTGGTTCAAGCATTAGGATTTGCAGAAGACTCCATTGATCCTAGAAGGAAGATTACTATAAAAGCCTATGATGATGAGGAAAGGATGTCCAAAGGTCTAATCATGCTACCAATCAGAGTGGGACCTGTTATCAAAAATACCTTTTGTCAAGTTTTAGATCGAGATCTTGCATACAATATCTTGTTGGGTCGTCCTTGGATCCATGAAATGCAAGCTGTTCCGTCCACTTACCATCAATGTCTTAAGTTTCCATATGATGGATAGGAAATCACTATACCAGCTGATAATTCAAACACCCAAACTTGTGCCAATGTCAAAGCTCATTAGGATACTTTGGTTCCAAATAATCGAGAAGCACTTGCTAATACTTCTCCTAAGCATGATACACAAATCAGTCAATTAGTCAAAAGCTTTGACAAGAAACTGCAGTTCAAGGAAAGTGGAGTTGGGGAATATTCCCTTTGTCTTGCTAATCTACCTACATCTCCTCGATCACATGGAAAACCTTCTATTACACAACAACAGATATCAGCGGCATCAACATCAGCACAAGTACAAATAGAGCCCACTACCAAGTTCAATGGACAGATTATCAAAGAAAAGTTTCCCATGGGAGATCCTGAGGATACAACAATTCTGGATTGGCTCTATAAGGATGAAGAGGAAGCAGTTCTAAATGTCACCTTACCAACAGATCAATATGGGAAAGGATATTCCATCATGCAAAAGATGGGATATGACAATGGTCCTCTTGGAAAAAGAAAAGAAGGCGTAGTTGAGCCTATCCATCTCCCAGGGCTTGCTGCATATGATAAAACTAGAATAGGCTATGATGCTGCCCAATCTAAACAATCACAAGGTAATGTTTTTACACTACAAGAAGGTTTTGATAAGAAAATGACATGTTTGGTATCAGTCCTGAATTTCATAGAAAATGATTTTGATACCGATTCTGCTGAATATGAATGGGATACCATCCACAATGATGAATTTTGGAGGGACAAAGAGGTAGATGTCATACATAATTATATGCCCACTTTAATCAAAGGAGAAGGTTCAGGATCCCAACCACAAGAATCTGAACCACAACGCAACTATGAGTCTAGTGATGCTGAGTCAGATTTTAACGAACAAGACTATCAGGAGAATAGTACCATCATTGACCTACCTCATACCTTGGATACTGCCAATAACTCTGTCTTGACCCTAACCATCACCGATTTCACATGACCAAATGACACATTACCTTTAATCCATCCTGATCTCATTGACTGGGATCTAACTGAACCTATGGATATACCTATTTTTCCAAATGGTGAAGCTATCATAAACTTCCTTTCTGCCGATGATGTAAATGATTGTTCCACTAGCAATTTTCAGTATGAAGTCTTTAATCAGAAGAGTGTCAAGTCTCCTAGCTGCAAAAATGAAAATAAAGAAAAATGATCTAGTGGTGAAAACCAGAATCTGGCAGTACTAGATCAAGCAAAAGATAAAAGAAAGAGCGTATCAGATGGTGAAAACCTTTTTGAGGCACCACCTGATGGGACTCTTGACACTCTCCCGGAGCACTATCATGAGTGATCACCCATCTTGATTGAGCCTACAAAGGAAATCAATATTGCAACTACAGATAATCCAAGGATTTTGCAACTAGCTGAATCAATGACAGAAAAAGAAATCCCATAGTTCATGAACTTTCTTAAAGAAAATCAAGTTAATTTTGCTTGGTCATATGCAAATATGCCAGGCCTTGATCCTGATCTCATTATGCATCATTTGTCTATCAAACCAGGAGCTACGCCAGTGAAACAAAAACTTAGAAAGATGAATCCTCATGTAGCACTACTAGTTAAGGAAGAACTCAAGAAGCTCCTCGATGTAGGCTTTATAAGATCAATTGCCTATGCAGAATGGATCTCCAATATTGTACCAGTAGCAAAACCAGACAAATGTGTAAGAGTATGCACTGATTTCAGAGATCTTAACAAAGCTTTCCCAAAGGATGACTTTCCGCTTCCAAGTATTGACACTATAGTTGATCTAACAGTTGGCCATGCCATGTACTCACTAATGGATGGTTTCTCTGGTTACAACCAAATCAAGATTGCACCAGAAGACCAAGAGAAAATAGCTTTCACTTGTCCGTGGGGAACGTACTGTTGGAATTTCATGCCTTTCGGTCTAAAGAATGTTGGGGCTACTCATCAAAGAGCTATGACTATGATCTTTCATGACATAGTCACACACATTCATGTAAGATTAATGTAGATTACATGTTGCAAATCATACACTAGAAGGACCTTGGAATCTTGTCAAAATATTTACCAAATTGGAAAAATTAAAGTTCACCTAAACCCTAAAAAATGTGTTTTGGGGAGTCACATGCAGAATTTCATTAGGATATATTGTTTCAAAAAGGGGTGAAGTAGATCTGCTAAAGTTCAAGCAATCATGGAGATGTCTCCCCCAAAGAACATTAGTCAATTGAGATCATTACAAGGGCGACTTTAGTCTATCAGAAGATTCATTGCACAATTGGCTGACAAAAGTCTACCGTTCACACATCTCCTACATAAGAATGTTCCTTTTAGATGGGATGACAAATGTGAAATGGCATTTCAACAAATCAAGCAGTACCTGATGAATCCACGAGTTCTCATACCACCAAATCCAGACAAACCATTGATTCTGTATATTGCTGCAACCGAGACATCTTTGGGAGCATTATTAGTGCAAGAAGACCATGAAGGGAAAGAATGTGCAATCTATTACATTAGCAGAACACTGACAAGTCATGAGCTTCATTACACTTTCATTGAGAAGGCTTGTTTAGCAGTCATCTTTGCTTCACAGAAATTCTGACATTACATGCTGACTCATATAATTAATCTTGTTTTAAAAATTGATCCACTCAAGTATCTACTAAGCAAAGCATCACTAGCAGGAAGAGTTAGCAAAATGGGTCATGATTTTGAGTGAGTTTGACATCCTATGTTGATGTAAAAGTGATCAAAAGGACAAGTTAATGCCGGATCAACTAGAGACCTCCTCTCCAAGCAGAGCACCTGCACATTGAGTTTCAGATCTGATGTTTCATGGCGGACTCTAGGCACTCACGGTCCTTATACTTTGATGGTTCTTTTACTCCAACATATGGATGAAATGAGGCATTCTCTTACGTCACCCCTCAAGGACATACCATTTCCTGAGTCATATAGGCTAATGTTTCCCATGCACCAATAGCATAGCGAATATAGGCTACTAATCAACTTGGACAGAAAATAGCATTGGAATGGAGGATTACGGAGCTACAAGTTTATGGTGACTCACAACTAGTTATTAATCAAATCAATGATGATTATCAGACTAAAGATGACAAGTTGTTTCCATACAAGAAGATGATTGATGACTTCAAGAAGTACTTTGTGGACATTCAGTTCACACAAATTCCAAGGATTGACAACAAAGTGGCTGACGCTATGCCTACAATTGCCTCACTGATACAACTCCTAGAAAAATAGACTCACTATGAATTTCTGGTGGAACAATTATTTACACCTGCCTATGACACACCTGAAAGCCAAATTATCTGTCACCTAGTAGGATCCGATTCACCCTGGTATGGCAAGATTTATGCATACCTAAAAGATGATATATTACCACCTGACTTGTCCCGCAACCAAAAACGTAACTTTATCCGACAATCCTCTCGATATACCCTTATCGCTGATACCCTTTATCAAGAGTAGTCTTGATGGTAGTCTGCCCGATGTCTTGAGCGTGATGGAATCACATTAAGAAACTTTGAAGTTCATGGGGCATTTGTGGTACTCATTAGTGGACTAACCTTATCGAAATTGATTAGAATGGGTTATCTTATTTTTCCTACAATGGAAGGGAATGCATTCACTTTGTTAAAACATGCTCAAAATGCTTCAGTTCATGAGATCTTATTCGTAACTCCTCCACAGAACTTCATTCGTTTACACCTACGGCCATTCTCTCAATGGGGTTAGATCTAGTGGGAAAAATTCATCCTGCTTCTTCAAATGGGCATAAGTTCATTATCACAGCGACAAAATATTTCACTAAGTGGATTGAGGAAGTACCTCTCTCTAAAGTCACTGGAAAACAAATCTCATCCTTCATACTCAACTACATTATTTGTCGATATGGTATTCCTAATGCCATTATTACGGATAATGGTCATCCTTTCAAGAATCAAGATGTCGATGAACTTTGTGAAAGATTCCATATTCAGCATAGATATTCCATGCCTTACTATCCTCAAGGGAATGGCCAAGCAGAGGCCTCAAACAAGACTATACTAAAGATCTTAAAGAAGACTGTCAATGACTCAGGGAAGGATTGGCATGTTCAACTCAATCCCGCCTTGTGGGCTTATAGAACTAGTGTCCAAACGCCAACAGGAGCAACACCTTTTCCCTCGTCTATGGAGCAGATGCCATATTTCCTTTAGAGGTTGAAATACCTTCATTAAGAGTATCACTGAAAGGTCTCATAACAGATGAGGAATACAGAGTTTCTCAACTCCAAGAGTTAGAAATTTTAGATGAAAAGAGATAGAGAGCAGCAGACCATTTGAAAGCGTACCAACAAATGATGTCTCGTAGCTATAATCACAAAGTAAAGCCACATACCTTTCAGGTGGGTGATCTAGTTCTAAAAGAGAACCCACACAATCAACAAGACAGAGAAAAGAAGGGAAAGTTTGAACCAAATTGGTTAGGCCCCTATGTGGTTATTACAGTCTACGGTTCAGGAGCATACAAGTTATCAACGCCAGAAGGAGACCTATTTGATGAACCCATCAACAGTATACATCTTAAAGTAATGTATGTTTAAGTCGAGAAAAAGTCACAGAAGAAATCCAAAATAGCGAGAAAAAAGTCACGAAGAAATCCAAAAGCAATGAAAAGTCACGAAGAAATCCAAGAAACGAAGAAAGGTCCTGAAGGAAATCCAAAAACGAAGAATCACGAGAAATCCAAAATGGCGAGAAAAGTCACGAAAGAAATCCAAAAATAGTAGAAAGAATCACGAGAAGAAATGCAAAAATCAAAACAATGTCATAGGGTGAGAGCACGGCAAGCCAGTGATCTATTAATGAGGAAAAATGCAAAAATCAAAAGAATGTCATAGGGTGAAAGCACGGCAAGCCAGTGATCTATTAATGAGAAAAATACAAAAATCAAAAGAAATCGAAAAAATGCAATAAACGGATGGTAGAAAATCGGCAGAAAAAGCCGAGGCGCTATATGGCCTCCATTTTATTAGTTCTGTTTTAGCACTTTGCCTTTTTAGCTTTTCCTTTCTCAGCACCTCTTTTGCATCTCGGGGGTCATAAAATTGCCATCATCCACGCATGCATTTGCCTAGAGGGTTAAAACGTCTTACCATGGCTTGATCATTTGTACATATTCCTTTCCGCAAGTTGTGTCAATAAACGGGGCAAAACTCAATTGGGGGCACTTAACTTTCAGAGCATACCAAAATAGCTAGACCATGACATAGGATCTGATCATGCAAACAAACAACAAACTCACACAACAACTTTATCCGATCATAACACACTTTTCAGCAAGATATTATATCATTGTCTATTGGATGATCCAAATATCTGAATAATGTATGAAATAACAGTATTACATGTTTGACCAAAAGTTGTTTGCTTTTCGATATCATTACTCTGGAGCACACTCAATGATGTACTGAACTAGAGTAGCAAGGAATGAGAATGATTTTTCTTTTGTCTGCTGTCTGGAGGTTAACAATCAATCTGATGCAAATATGTCACAGGACATGATCACCAAAGCAATATCATCGATGACAGTTCCACATTTGCATCAGAAAGGTGGTTAATCTTTGTATGTTTATGCAAGAAATGCTTAGGTCATCTTGGTTCAATTATACCTCATTGCTTGTGTTCGCTTGCTATATCAAAATTCATGAAAGTTGTACTCTGGTCATCATTGGTGCTAATTTCCCCTCTGATGCTTGTACATACTTCCAACATTTTAAACCATTCTATGATGATTCAAGAAGGCTTCTAACAGGCTCAACAAACTGGTTAGTTTCATATAGTTGCATATTCATTAGATCATTGCATATATCTGCATATTGGATTCACATCAGTATTTTGCAAGGCTGAATGAACGCATTAACGGTTGTCCTATAGTTTTGAGTCTTTGTGGAGGACATTTGGACATTTGATTCATTGCATCCATTCATGGTTCATTTATCATTTTATCATTCATTTTATCATATTTATCTTTATCATTCCCATATCATTTATTATTCATTATCATTCTCATTATCATCATCCTTCTCATATATCATTATCATTGTATCATTATCCTTTATCATTTTACCATTTATCATTTTATCATTTAATCATTTTATCATTTCATATCATTTCATCACCATTATCATTTATCATTTATCATTTTATCATTCATTTATCATTTTATCATTCATTTCATTACCATTCGCATTTATCATTTTATCATCATTTCATTATCATCATATTACCATTTTACATATCATTTATCTTTTCATCATTATTCATACCACATTCATTATCTATCATGTCACGATGCATTGCATACATTGCAAAATTCAAAAATAAATCAACATCTCACATATATACATACATCATCACAAAATCATTGCATTCACATCATAATTACTACACCATCCTACATCATAATGATTAGTCCGCAAATATAGCAAAAATCATATCAAAATCCATCTCATATCATACATGCATACAAGTAATATCCATCTCATATCACAAACACATGAACATATCATCATCAGAAACATCGCCGCTGCATATCATCGCTCATCAATATAATACAAATGTCCAAATGTCCAATGAAGCTAACAAGGTCAGAACATCATACATAAGACATGATCAAAACTCAATATACATAATGAATCAGCCCCAAAATGGCTAACTGGTGGATGCCCCTGAAGGAGCCGGTCCGAAAGGAGGTGGCCTGCCACTCGTCCCGGCATCAGGATCCCGTCGAGGCCCTGTAACCTCTCTACCATGTGTCGATGTCCGTGATCGGGTCCTGGTCCTGCTGTGCAATCTGGGATATGGCTCTCGCTGCTCAGGAGGGCATAACTCCTCATATCGAACTCTATAGTACTCGGCCTCCCTACCAGCCTCGAACCCCTCTGCAATGGCCTCTCGTAAGGAGGTACTCTCTACGGTACCCATCAGCCTCTGTGTCACACCCTCGGCCTCCAGTGCTCACCGTCTAAGGGCATCCCTCTCCGCTATCAACTGTGACACCTGGGAATCTGGGGTAGGTACCTGTGCCTGTGCCTGTGCCTGTACCTGTGCTTGTGCTTGTGCCTGTGCCTGTGTCTGGGCCTGTGCAAGCTGTGCCTGTAACTGCACTATCATGCTCTGAGCCTGTGCTAATTGACTCTGTAGTTGTGCCTGCTGCCCCTGAAAGGTCTGCACCTGACCCTGCAAAGCATCTATCTGTGCCTGCTGAGACGAGGATGTCACCCTAATCACTGTCTGAGGCCTACCACCGGATCTAGTCCGCCGAGGAATCGGTACTCTGCCTAGGCTATCTAGTCTCTGCTGCCTCTCCTCATCCCCATCATCTCCATCATCTCCGTCGTCTGAGTTGTCCTCCTCCTCCCCATCTCCACTCTCCTCACTCTCATCTCCCTCCTCCTCTCCTCCACCCATAGCCTGCCCCCCTCCACCCATAGCCCGCTCCCCACCGGCCACACCTCCCTGTATCCCTGCTCCTGACTGTGGTACTACTCTGATCACCCGTGCCTCATCTAGCACTGTGAACCGTGGAAATGGATGTGTATGAAAATACTGGGCATAATCATTTGTCATTCCTGCATCCAATACCTCTAGCCTGTCCGCCCATACCTCGGGCTGTAATGATGAGTACTCTATATACGCTGCCTAGTATGGAATGCATGGCCCCCATCCTACATCCCCCTTGCATTGCCCATAATGAGCAATGCCCTGGGGCATCCCCTGAGTGAATCCAAACTGCCTCAGAACATGTAGTGCCAGAAACCTCTCAATAATAAAGGGTGTCCGCCCTATCAGATATCATGGTCGACAAACAAAAGGCATCTCTAGGTGATCGGTCGCCCATGCCTCGCAGTCTGTGTAGGGCCTCCATATCACCACATCAACATCATCCAAAACTCCCCGCCAGTATTCTACCTTGCCCAGCCTCTGCTGGACAACTGCGCTAGAATATGCATACACATATGGCCTCCCTGCTGGTCTCGCTCTAGTGCAAAGTGGTCTCATGACAGCAATGTGCTCCCACGCCCAGATCTGTAACAATGTAACTCCACTCGCCAGGCTCATCGATCCTTTATAAACAATCCGATGAAGATTGTGATACATATCAGCCAAGACACAACTCCCCAGGCAAATCTCCGTGGCTATGTAATCATCCACTCCAGCATCGTCCCCCAACCCATGGCGAATCCCTTGGACCGATGGTCCGGTCCAAGAAAACCTCTGACAAATGCAGCGAACACCGCAACTAGAGCAGGATACCTACTGAAATCATCCCAGTCTATCCAGTAACCATATATACCAGGATCGCCACATATCCGCTGCAATGCCTCGGTCCCACCAATCTCCTTGTGGTCATAAACCACAAGGGCACCAACAACCGAAATCCCCAGAATCTGATACACATCCTCTGGCGTCACACTCATCTCACCCATCGGCAGGTGGAAGGTGTTATGCTCTGAATGCCATCTCTCGGCCAAGGCCGTCAATAGCCCCCTATTGGCCCGAATGCCTTGCGGCATGGCCAACAATGGTCCCAATCCACAGTCTGCTATCACCTGTAACTCTGCAGGAGTTAGCTCTCCTATCCGCTCCCAACATAGTGGGAACTGCTCTCTGATCTAGAGGCTTTTGAAAGCCTCCTATTTTGTTCAACCATCACAAAAAGTACATCACATCAGACCCATATCACATGATCTATCTAGCCAACATAACATATCAATGACCCATATCAGGCGCTACATCAATCTATTAGCAGGTCCAATCAATCTACTTTATCATCATTTACTATTTGTTTTTCTTTTCAGGAAAGAAAATTTATCAACACACATATCATTTTCTATTTGTATTTCAAACATGAATGCAAATTTTTATCTCCATTTTTTACTATTTGTTTTCTATCGCAGAATGCAAATTTATCACACATCTACTCTTTGTTTTTTAATCACGAGAAGCAAAGTTATCAAACTCACATCACTCAATCATTCAGTTTACTCTTTGTCGTTCATCACAAAGTTATCAGCTATCTACTCTCTATTTTCTATTTTGAAAGCAGCGTTATCAGTTCTCTATCAAATTTTCTATCCTATCAACATGATGGCCCTACAATTTTATCTATCTATTGACTAAGGAAGCAATGTTAATCATCATTTTTCATCACATCAGCATTTTGGGAAAAATTTCCTAAATGTGCAATTCTATTGTTCATATGCGCTAAAAACCCATATGCGCTAAAGTTTTCTCAGTTGCACTACACTATTTCCCCGATGCGCTAAAACTCTATATGTGCTACTCTGTATCTCGGATGCGCTACTCTAACTACCCTATGCGCAACTCTAGCATTTTTGGACCAAACCCTAAATGCGCAGTTCTGTGCCCTAGATGCGCTAAAACACCTACCTAGCCGATTTCGCCCTAGATGCGCAACTCTATCTATCAGATGCGCTAAAGGATCAGTTTTTAATCTATTCCTAGATGCGCTATGGAATTTCCTAGATGTGCTAAATGATTTGTCGAATGCACTAAAACTATTCCTAAAAGCGCTAAAACGTGCGAAAAAGTTGCAAACCGATTTAAAAACAATCCAAATTCGATCTAAAAAGCAACATTTGACAACATAGATGGTTCGAATCACTCACCAGTGGTCCATACAACGCTGGTCTCTGATATCGTTGCGCTCGCTCGAACTTATGTCTGTGCACGGGGATCACCATCTCGCCAGGTCACTCTCAGAGCTCAAATTTTACTGTAGCAGCAGGGTGAAAATGACACTTCATTTTACCCCTTTTACTTTATAAGGGTCTTTTTAGGATGGGCATTAATGGCATTTTCTATTTTTCATCCTCTTTTTCACTGGGGCATCGGACACATCATCTATCAGGAGCTAAATCACTATTCCCCTATCACTATCAATTTCTTCTTCCGTGATTTATCTCTCAGGAGACATCATCGATTAATCAAAATCGAGGAAACATATGGGGGGCCAAAATTTTTATTTTCTTTGAAGCAATGTGTTTCACACATCACTTCAAGAGGGCAAAATAATATCACAGCATAGAAATGGTCATGTCTATAATCCTAGCAATTAATTAAATATTTATTATTTAATTATTTCTTCAGAATCACTACATATGATTAAATTTATTTAATTTAATTATATTGTTATTTCATCTTATTTCCTATTCATAATTAAATAAATCTATTTTGTTTAATTATTTTCACACATCCACTTAATTAATTAAATAAATGCATTCTATTTATTTAAGTTAATTATCATTTGTTTGAATTTAAATTAAATCTTTGATTTAATTAAATTTAAATATCCTTTTCTTCTATTTTAATTTCTTCTTCTAATTAATTAAATGTTTCATTTAATTAATTTCATAAAAGTGATTTAATTAAATAAATCTTATTTAATTAAAAATATCTTATGCTTTCTTTCCAAATCACAATTAGGTATTTTATTTAATTGTGCAATCTTCTCATATCATAATTAAATATTTTATTTAATTATGAGATATTCTGCTTTTTTCAATAAAACATGATTAAAGCTCTCTTCTTATCACAAGCTTTCTTCTGCTTTTAAAAGCTTAATTAAATATTTTATTTAATTAAGAAAAGCTGAATGTCCTCCACAAATAAATAATTGATTTTTTTAAATTAATTATTTATTAGCTTTAAATCTTTCTTTTATTCTTTTAAAGAAAGATGATTTCTTATCTTCTCTTCTTTTTCCTCTTTCATAATAAAATAGAAAAATCTGGTTTTAGGTTTCTTCTATTTTCTCTTCAATTTCATCTTTCTTCAACCGTTCGATCTGCCAGGAATTATCACAACCGTCAATCGAGACAGCCAATCAAAATCAATTGAAAAACTCTATAAATACCTGTGTGAATCCAAGCATTGGTAATAGGCAATTAATTAGAGTTTATGCATTTAGTTCATTTAGCACTTTAATCTCATAGCATCATGTTTATTTCAAGTTTCTTAGCTCAAATCATCATCATAGCTTAATCTTGCATCTACATCATAGCAAAATCTCGTTCTTTAGGAAGACAGTTTGTTGAGCCTAGCCTACAATCTGAGAACACAAAGCTGGAATCGATAAAAACACTAAAGATAGAGGACGATAGGATGACAATGGAAGCAGGATACTGAGTTTGCACTTCTTTACTCTTTATATTTTGCTTTGATATAATGTCCTATTGGTGTGTTTGAACAGTTATTTTTAATTCATTTACACATCTGTTTTTCATACACACACACACACACTTTTAAAGTCATCAAGATATTGCTTCTACTTTTAATCATTTTTATTTGAGGCTTGTATATTAGTGAGAGTTTGATGTGGTCATTATATGCAAAACCCTAATCGAAAACCCTAAGGTTCCAATGTTTATTTCATTTTACATGGGTTTCAAATTCTTTTTGTTTTATTTAATTGGTGACTTGTTGTTAAAGGTTAAAAAGTCACTTAAGAAATCAATTGAGGGTTTAAGTTCATTACTTAACTGGCCCCTTTAATTGATATAACCTATCAAGTAGGTTAAGGTCATTGCTCTATGCATAAAGACAATGATCAAAGGGTTGCTTTTTAAAGTTCATTTGGTGGCAGAGGTAGATCAAAGGGTTATTATTCAAATTCACCAATGTCTATTTGAGGATCTATTTTTGTAGAATATTTCCATTTTGAAGGTGAATAGTTATGTGTGTTTTTTAGATTGGTGTCAAATCTAAAAAGAGCTTTTTATTTTGCATGGAGTTTTGTTTTTAGTAGGCATGTATCAATGAAAATTAGTCTTTTTGTGAAGAAGAAAAAGCTTCTAATTTGGAACTCTTATAAACTCGATGTAAGTTTTGTCTAAAAATCTTTGTATAAGCTTGTTTGTTATAAGATCAACATAAAATAAAGATACACAGAGGGTTCGACAACAATAGTGGTTTACACTTTCTAGAAGATCCTATTTTTTGCTAAAATCACATATTTTTACAAAATATAATGATTTAATCCTTGAAAAGTTCCATTTAAAGGATTCCAATTGAATATGGTTTGATCAAACCACCTTAGACCAACCCCCCTTGGATAGAAGCCCGCTAGTTTTAAACCATACCTATAACAGAGTCTCCTTTACACCTATCAAAATGCTGATAAAAAACCACTTTTCATTTACCTTTTGAGGGATCAAATGAATTCATTTAAAATTTATTTTTTTGTAAGCATGTAGTCCTTATCATAAGCTTCCAAAAAAGTATAATTTTAATTAAATTTAAGTTGATTAATATATTTATTTTTTATTTCTTGTGAGAGATGTAGGTTTTTCACCAAAAATCAAGCTCTTTGTTTGCACATGTGGAAAAATAGCAGTTATCAAAAAATTAGAAAAATATGAGTGCATAGATATTGAAGTCCTTGATCTAACAAAAAAGAAAAATTGAATTTTTTATACACATACAAAAAGTTATGTGTTATAGGAATTACTTGCCTATGTTTTGAATTGTAATTGGTTTTTGACTTAGCGAAACTTGATTAAGGAAAAAATATTCAATAAAAACTTTCTTATGAAATCAATTAGAAACACTAGATATAAAGTAGTTACAAATCTAAGTTTTAGAAAAAATTATAATTTTATCCTTAAATGGAAAAAGGTTGCATTATATGGTGAGTGTCACTCCTTAAAAATGTTGTTGTTTATTGAAAAAATAGTTTTTTGAAGGAGATGGAAAAAGAAGTGCAATCTGATTCCAACAATTTTGAAAAAAATATATTTAGAATCTATAGACAAAATGTCACAAATCACTATTTTGCATCATCTTCAAATTCCTCACGGTTTAGCCGCTATAGGTGCTCAAATGTGAAGATTTAGTTTGAAAAACTATTTCAGTGTCCAATTTAGCCAAAAAGTGTAAACCAATATTGTGGGATCACCACAGAGATTTTGTATGTATGAAAATTTGAGTTTGACTGAAAACCTCCTATGTCTGAGAAGATTGAATATGCATATTGTGATTGACAATAATTGCTATGAAAAGAAGATTGACTGAGAATAGCAAATGACTGATTGATAATAATAAGTTGATTGAGAATGTTCTATGTATGAAAGGATTGAGAACAAAAAATGAATGAAGAAAGAGAATGTTATTTAAATATTCATAAAGCAGAATAAGATAAGAAGTGTCAAGAATTTGTATGAGAAATGATTTCAGGAAGTTTTTGTCAGTGACAAAGTTTTGTTTGAGTGGAATGGTAATTGATCTTCATTGAAAAGAAATGTGACAATAGAATGATAATATGGATTCTTTTAATTTGAGAGTTTAGGAATGATAAAGTTAGAATACCATGTTTAGATGTAATGTATTCAGAATTGCATATTTCTTTGTATTGAATACTTGGAGATCCTAAAGATTTGTTTTTGTTTGTGTCAAATTGGGAGAAATAGGGTATATTTATAAGAGTTATAGAATACATCTATAACCTTTTTTTTTCAATGTAAACAAAGTAGTACTCTATATTGATCTTCTTGTATTCGAAGACTAGAGTTGGTGCTTCCACTAGAGTTGGGGCTATGGTGTTTTTGAAGTTGCTGCTTTGAAGGAGAGTTAGTGCTCTCAATAGGTTGGTGCTCACTAAATGTAAATAGGGTTGGCACCCTTTGGAGTAATAAAATCAATTGTTCAGAGTGGGTTTTTATCCCTTTAAGGGTTTTTCCACTCATAAATATGGTGTCTCATGTTTCCCTGAAGATGTGCTTCATTGTGCATGATTTAGTTTTTTTAGATTTACATGTTTTTTTATAATTTTCACATCTTTGTGTTCATTCATTAAAAACATATCTAAAATATTTTGTTTGGTTAAGAGTGTTAAGGTTTTGAGATTGATTTTATTTGACCACTGATTCACCTCTCCTCTCAATGGTCATGTACTCCAACAAGTGGTATCAAAGCCATAGGTCCCTTTGCATAAGTTTAAATAACTTGGTAGATTCTAGTAGAGGTGTACTATTTATGGCTAACCAAGAAGGTTGTTCTATTTCTAAAGCACCTTTATTTGATGATTTGGGTTTTTCCTTCTGGAAGTTTAGAATGGAAAATTACTTATCTTCTCAAGGTGATGATTTTTGGGAAGCAATTGAAACTAAATATACTGCAACTACAACACCTACTACTGCAAATGAGAAAAGGGCTTATGAATATAATGCTAAAGAAAAAAATGTTATTTACTGTGGATTGACAAATGATATTCTTGTAAAGGTTATGGACTTTAAATCAACAAATTTTTTGTGGGATAGGTTAATTAGTATCTATCAGGGTGATGATAAGGTTAAGGAAGCCAAGCTACAAAACTTTAGAGCTAAATTTGAAGGGTTAAGAATGAATGAAGATGAGAAGATTGATGATTATCTTTTAAGGGTTCAAGAAATAGTCAATGCTATTTGGGGTCTTGGAGAGAATTTGGAGGAGAAAATAGTTGTCAAAAAGGTGTTAAGGTCACTTACAACCAAGTATGATTCTAAAATATCTTCTATTGAAGGAATGGATATAAACAAGTTCACCTTAGATGAACTTGATGGTACATTCACAACATATGAAATGAGAATTTATAATGAAGACTCCACAAGAAAATAAGTTGTTTTTAAATCAATCAAGAAGGATAAAGAAGAAAATTCTAATTCAGAATAATTAATTGATAAAGAGTATCTTTGTGAGAAAACTGAAAAAAGGATCAAGGAAGTATAAGGCAAAGCTTCCATTTAAATGTTTCAACTGTGGTAAAATTGGACATTTTTCTGCTAAATGTCCATATAAAGATCCTAAAGGTGGTGAATAGAATAATAGAAAGCAAGGAAAGGAGTTTAATCCTAAAAGAAAAAAAATCCAAAAATAAGAAAAGTTTGTTTATCAAGGATGATGATGTAATGGACAGTTGCTCAGAAGATTCCATTGATGAAGAAGAAGAAACTTTATTCATGGCTATTGATGATCTAGGTGAAAAGCATAATGAAAAGAGTGACAATCAATCTAAAAATGAAGAAGAAGATATTGACTATGAGGGAGAGTTAAGATGTGCACTTGGTGAAATTAAAAAACTCAAAAAGGAGGCAATAGAGAAAATAAATTGGACTTAAAAACTGATCAAGAGGGTCAATAAATCAGAAAAAAAATAGTTGCAGATTTAAAACTTTGGCTTGAAGAGAACAAGAGAATTGTTGAAGTCACTAAAGCGAAGCTAGATACAAAGGAAAAGGATTTTTTTACTCTAGAAGAAAAAGTTGTGGCTTTGAAGAAAAGATTAGATATGTGTGGTAGCAGTGACAAGCTAGTAGATCTCTTGGATAAGCAAAAAGTACATAAGAACAAAACTAGTTTAGAGTTTGCAGAAGGTGAATGCTCACACTCCAATTATCTTTAGCATGTTGATGGTGGTGCTAATGTCATAAACAAAAGAAACATGAATCCATTCACTGGAAAAAGGAATACATCATTCAAGTACAATCTATATTTTTTGGTTACTGCTTCAATTATAACCAATATGGGCATAAAGCTAGTGAGTGTAAGATTGTGTCTAAAAGGAGGTCAGGTTTTGCAAGTAGAAGTCCTTTTGAGCTCTAAAACAAGTTGAGATACTTTAATTGTGGAAATTTTGGTCACATAGCTAAGTCTTGTACACCTAACTTGGAGGTGAAACAAAAGAGATTTGGTGCACATTCTAATGCTCATAAGGCGAAATTAGTTTGGAGACCAAAAATGGCTGTTAAAAGGATTAAAGCCTTGATTGTTCAAACTGCCCTACATGCCAAGAAAAAATATCTATGGGTTGTAGAAAGTGGGTGCTCTCATCACCTAACAGGTGATAGACCAAATTCATCAAATTTGAAGACTATGATGGTGGATTAGTCAAGTTTGGAGATTATTTTTGCATTAAAATTAGAGGTAAAGGTACTATATGTTTAGATCATGATACACCATTGCATGTTTTGGGTGCAGTATGCTTGTTCAGTAGTTTTCTTTCTTAATTCACACTATGTTCAATGATGTTTCATGGTGTTTCATGTTTCATTCAAGGTGTTTGATATATGCTCCAAGATAGTGCATTATTGGTAGTGGATTCTTGTTTGTAAAAATCTTTTCAAATGATCTTGTGGTGTCTCAAGTGAAAATATTTCACTATTTGATGTTCTTTAATTGTTTCTTAGTCATAGACACTTGTTCTTGTTATGGGTGCTTAGTACATGCTCAATGAGAAGGTTTGGTTAAACCATTGGAAAATTTTGCATGACATTTCATTTTTACATCAAAGTACTGCATCATTT
>VDFB02043251.1:0-66271 GCA_007258455.2 Sequoia sempervirens
ATAGAAAGTAATTTACTAATTTACTAATTTCAAATTTGTAAAACAATAAACTTAAATAAAAAATAAAAAATATGATAGCTTGCAGTCATGTATATGAATATGATTTTTATTTTTAATTTTTTTTTAAATTTCAAAATATTTTTTTTTAGCTAATATGATCATAAAATTAGACATGATGAAGGCCTATGACAAAGTAAATTAGGATTTTTTTATCAAAGGTTTTGGCAAGGCTAGGTTTTTCTACAAAATGGTGCAAATGGATTCTTTCCTATCTGAAATCAGCTAAATTCTCAGTTCTCATAAATGGCTCTCCAGCTAGTTTTTTCTCTGCTTCTCAAGGAGTTGGGCAAGGGGACCCTTTTTTCCGTTTCCTCTTCATCTTGATGGTGGAAGCAGTGAGCCAAACAATCTCATCATCCTTCCATGCATAAAGTAAATGGAATGGTACAAAAATAGCAAGATCGAACATTACTTGCACTCATTCCCTATTTGCAGACGATACATTACTATTTGGTGATCCCTCGATGCATGAAGCCAAAAACATTAAGTATGTGTTGGACAATTACTGTCTGGTCAAATGATTAATCTGGGGAACTCAAAAATGTTTTTTCAGAATACTAGCACTTTGGTAATTGGTTGCATCCTCTCCATCTTAGAATTTAGATAGAATAAACTACCCTGCAGCTACTTGGGTATTCCTTTTTTGGTAGGGGCTCAGAAAGCCTCATTTTGGTACAAGATCTTTACGACTATACAAAAGTAGAGTAGCATCCTAGAAGGGTATGTCACTAGCAAGGAGATTTAATATGATAAGATCAGTGCTATCTACCATTTCAAATTACTTCTTATCAGTACTTAAAATACCAAGAGGGATTCATGAGAACATTGTCAAAGCAACTAGGCAATTTTTGTGGAGAGGCAATTTGGACAACTTTAGGAAAATACCTTTAGTTTCTTGGGAAAAATATGCAAGGATAAAGTCTTTGAAGGTGTTGGCATTCAAAATTTGGAATTGAGAAATTTGGCCTTAGGTGCGAAGCTAATGTGGAAGCTCTGTGCAAATACTTTTCAAAATGGAGTCTAAACATGAGATCCAAGTACCTAGATTCGATAGCCCTAGAAAGAATCGTCACTTTAGCAAACCCATTGGAAGGCTCAAAAATGTGGAATTTCATTGTCACATGCTGAGATGTACTCTCACATTTCCTATCACGGATTGTCAACAATGGAGGAAAGGTTAATTTTTAGGAGGATTCATGGAATTGTAACCCTCCATTAACTACAGTTGATGGTCTACAGGAGGCTCAGGCTTGCCTAAAATTAGTTTGGGGTTCAAAGCTTAAGCATTATGTAGTAAGGGACAATGCAAATTTTAAATCCAATGTTACATGGAAAAATTTCCATAATCTCCCATTCCCCCAGCATCAAAAACATAAGCTACAATCAATATTGGACACACAAACTATTTTACTTTTAGATTTTGAGGATAAAATTATTTGGGCCCCATCCAAAACAAGACAATATAATGTCAAATAGGGCTATAAGTCTTTGACCTTTGCGGAAAAAATTCAATTAGGTAAGTGGCCATATAAGCTTTGTTGGCACACCTCAATTCTCCCTAAAGAAGGCGCTTTTGCTTAGTTAGCTCTTCATAATCGGGTTCTAACTAGTTGTAGGCTTTCCAGGCTGGGCCTAGCTCATCCATTCAACTGTATTCTATGTGGTGCCCACCAAGAATCAGTGGATCATCTTTTGCTCCACTGTAATTTTGCTCAAACATGCTAGAATTGGATCCAAAATAAATTTCATTGGCTTTCCCCCCCCCACCAAACACCATTTTTGAGTTATTTCAAAGTTGGCCATTACTCTATAAAGGTTCTTTCTTTGAAGCACTATGGGTGGTGATCCCAACCTTGCTAGTGTGGAATATATGGCTTGAACGAAACAAAAGGATTTTCATAAATAGTTTTTTAGATCTGAAAATTCTCCTCAATAAATTGGAAGGGAATATACCAGAAGTAGTAAAGGTAGATGTAATAAAAAATTCAAATTCATGTAACTCATTCTCAAGTTAAGATAATGAAATGTTAAAGTGTTGGTCTCTCTTGAAGGTTCCAAACTAGGGGGCACAATCTAATGTCCAAAAAGTAGACAGAAGTAGAATCAAATGGTGCGCCCCACCCCCAAATGTGGTGAAACTAAATTTTGATGGCGCATCTAAAGGCAGCTTGAGATTATCTAGGTTAGGATGTGTAATCCGCAATGATATAGGAGAGTTACTAAAATTTTTATCTTTGAAGCTACCCACGGCACTAATAATGTAGTAGAGGTGCATGGCATCTTAGCAAGTGTAAAGCTGGCACACAACATGCAACTCAAAAATATCACATTGAAGGAGATTCTTTAAACATTATTAATGCTTGCAGAAATCGACAGGCAAATAACTGGATCATTTCTTACATCTTGAAACTAGTTTGGGAGCTCCTTGAGGGTTTCACTTCAGTAACAATTACACACTGCTATAGGGAGCTAATTTTGCAACAAACACCCTAGCAAATCACGCTTGCAAAATAGAGACTAAAATCCTCCAAATCAATCCATCTAATTTTCTGAACTTGGAGGATTTTGCACAAATTATTCGTAAAGAAGGTTAGGGGAGCGATGCTTTTGGGGTCTCAAGTTAGTTGCATGGTAAATGATAGATCATCTGCACGCTTATCACCATGTGCACGGTAACTATTTGGTTGGGTCTCAGATTAGTATTGAAGAAGTGTATAAGTCTATGTGAGTTGTTATGTGATCCACGTGACTTTTCTCCAAGGGTGGATCAGAAAGCCTAATCTTAAGCCTGGCATCTGCCAATGCCTTACAAAAGTTGTTTCGCCTGATCTGTGGGATGGTTGTCCTAATCTTCCCAAGCACCACAATGCTGCTCTTCCTCAAGGAAGGACTTGAAGTACATATACTTTGAGCCTAATGCCCACTAGTGCCACGTGGCTTTTGTGCGCAAGCTTTGAATGCTTAGAGTTCGAAGGTCGCGAAAAGGTGCGACATTGGTCCATTTTGTCGAAGCAGGCTCGCTGATTCTCGGGTTAGTAATATAGAGGTGAAGGTATTGAAAGAGTAACCTTAAATTTGACGTTTGAAAGTGCCAAGCAGAAGTTGTTTTGTTTGGACCTCAGATTGGGTGTACTAAGGCTTTATGCCGACTTGACTTTGCCATGAGTGTTGCACTGTTCTCCTCCAAGGGAGGTGCCAAAAGGCAAGCATATTGAGCCTAACAACTGACAACGCCACATGTCAAATGAGCGCAAGCTCAGGAACATTTTGAGCTTGAAGGTTGTGGAAGGTGCACGATTGGTGGTTTAAATGCTTGCATTTTATTGTCACATGTATTGTTCTTGCATGACCCCAAGAGTGGTTCTGAAAGTTTATGTCGGCTTGAATTTGCTACGATAACTATGTTGTATTCCCCTAAGGGAAGTTCCAAAAAGAAAACATACTGAGTCTGACACCCAACAATGCCACGTGTCATTTGTGCGTAGCTCAGGAGAATTTTGAGCTTGCAATTTTTGCAAAGGTGCACTACTGGCTATTTTAATACTTGTAAGTCCAAAAGAGTGGTTTCAAAAGCCTCTAATAGGAACCTACTATCTACAAGCACCAAGTGTCACTTGGGTGCAAACTTAATGTTGGAAGAATAAGGAGTTTTTCATTGATGCATTTGTTGGCAACATGAGCATGAGGGATAAGTGCATTGCATTACAATGTTGCCATTGATGTCAACGTTGTATTCTGGTATGAAGACCATCATGCACATTAGTTTGTATAGCTTGAACATGTTTGAAGATGGTAATCTTTTGGGCATTTTCAAGAAGGTTTGATCCAGTGAAGGCAGTTGATATGGAAATTGACTAAGTGCTAATACAGGTAATTTTATGTACAGGAAATCTGGTTATTGGGTCTGCATTGGTCCGTTGTGTAAGATCTTGCTCTTCTCTTTTGATATAATTTTCTTGGTTGTTCGAGAAGCTTATATCTAGAGTTTCATATTGTTTTTACTTCTAGTGAATAAGTTATGAGTGACAAAAGTTTGGTCTGACGTTAATAGAGGTTTCTAGTTCAGTATGTATGTTTTGGTGAATCTACAATTCTTTGCGGATTGGAATCTCGCTTTATGGATTTGTGAAGATGTTGACAGGTGTTAGTGGCATCTATATCCTAAGTGGCATGAAGTTTGGAGGTCCATGTTTCAGTTTTTGGATGTACGGTTGGAAAATTCTGTTTTTTGGTCATTACTGGTGCCGACCTAATAAGTTTTGTATATTGCAGAGTTTGAATAAGTATTGATTCGTTATGTGGGAGCTATTATGGGTCCATGCCGACCTATTTTGATTTGTTATAAGTTTTGGATCTTGGCACGGAGCATGTATGTATGTATGTTGAGTTGACAAGTATAATTGGTATGTTACATCTAATTAAGCTGACCTAATTGATGGTGTAAGTGTTTTGTGGATAAAGCGAATATATAATATATATGTAAGTTCTTTTTTGGTGTTTTGGAGAGAGAGATGTGATAAGATGTGCAGTTGATTTGAATTGTGTGAGTATAAGGCGAATGTAGAGCAGAGCAAAGTGTTGGTACAGATCAATATGAAGTGTGTAAAGTTTGTGTTTTGAGCTTCAATGGAACTGTACCCTAGCATATATTAAATGCAATTGTAATAGTTCAAATCTTGGTTGTATGACACAAACTCTTCTATCTTTTCTTATTTTAGTGGGCGGTGATTCCACCTCCAATCAGCACTTCTATAATATACTATAACTGATTGTAATATATTGTGAGCTAATTTTCATCGTGGTTTTTTACATTTTGGGTTTTCCACGTAAAAATCTGGTGTTCATGTGTTATGTGCTTTAATGGTTGCTTTCATACTTTCCTTTCCTGCTGCAAATTGAATATGCTATATGGAATGAATATTTAAATGTTTAAGTGGTTTAAAAGAATATTGATTCAGCCCTCCTCTCAGTATTTTGAGTGTCCAACAATTGGTATCAGAGCTTGGTTCCTTGGAAGGAGATTAACTACTTGGGGAAGATCTTGGAGGTTGAACACATGGCTGTTAGAAGATTTCCTACTCCTTTGGAAGAGATACCCGCTGTTGGGTTTACAAAAGAAGAGTGCATGGTTGACATGAATGGAGAACTTAGAGTGGCACTTGAAGATTTGAAAAGGATTGAAAGTGAGAACAAAGATTTAAAAGAAAATTCCAAAGAAGCAAATGAATGTATCAGAAAGTTGAGAGAGAAAATCAATAAGTTCATAGAAAGACATAAGGAATTCAATGAACAGTTGAAGCAAGCCAATGATGCAACTACCAGTCTGAAGGTGCAAGTTGAAGAAGGAAAAAGAGTTGAAGAATGTCTGAATGCAAAGATGAAAAACAAATTTGAGGAATTTTCAAAACTTGAAGAAGTTGTGACCTTGAAATTAGATCTTGAAAAAGCAAGGAGTCATGAAGACAAATTCAAGATGAGTTCTACAAAGCTTGATGAAATGATTGCAAATCAGAAAGGATCTAAAGACCAAGGTGGATTAGGGTTTGAGATAGGAGAAAACTCAAAGATAGATCAAACTCCAAATCAAGTTGAAAAGAAGACCAAAGACAAGAAGAACAATGGCAAGAAGATTCGAAATCAAAAGAATCAAGTCAAAATACCACCTATCAGACAACCAAATGCATAAAGGTACGCATTTTATAATGGTTTTTGTTATTCTTGTAATAAATTTGGGCAAAAGGCTATGGAATGTAGAAGCAAAATGAATCAGAATGTTCAATATTTTCCTGGTCAGTGTTTTATATGTAAGAGGTTTGGTTATAAGGCTAGTGAATGTAGAAGTCAAATGATGAATGGCTATAACAATGGTATGAGGTTTCAATCTTTTGATGGCTATTGTTATGCATGCAATGGATTTTGGGCATAAAGCTAATCAATGCAGATCTAGAATGAATGGAGGTAAACCAGTTCAAAAGAATGTCATATGTTGCAACTGTAGTAGGCCTGGACACATTTCTAGGTTTTGTAGAAGAAAAAATAAGAAGGATAATCCAGTAAAGAAGAGTAATCCAGTACAAAAGGCTGACACAGTAGAGATGAAAGAGATGGATAAAATTTGGAGAAGAAGGAAGATAGTGAGATTAAGGCCGAGTCTGTACCAACATTTGGTGCAGATGTTTCCTGATGAGTCCAAATAATAGCTCAATTTTGATAGGGTTTATCATATCTTTGTTGTTGTCGCTATAGACTTTAGCACTTGGTTATTGACACTCTCTATGTTATTTCCCTAAAATTATGAACCTTGGGCATGAACTTATCCTTGTGACTTTTGATAATATTAACCTGCTATGTGAATTGTCTATATTAATTTTAGATGTGGTTGAATGGATGTTATTTTAAGGTAATTATCGATATGCAATTGTTTTGTGCGTGCTAATGTTATTATGCAGGTTTGCATTAAGATGCAGATATAAATGAGACTTGCAAAGTGGAAGGAGTTCATGCCAGCTGGTCGGTTGCTAAGGAAGTCAAAAAGATGGTCATTAAGAGGTCAATGGGGGGGAACTCTCAATGGAGGGAAACTTCCAATGGAGGGAAATTCCTAGTTTGTGTGGAAGTTGTAACTACCTTTTAAATAATCATGTCTATTAGTTGAGCAAATCTAGGAAGTGTGCTATGCTGGATCCTTGTTGAGGCAAGTCTGCTTTGACCAAATCTGACACATGCATAACTTCCTCCCTTTCTTTTCCATGTTTTCAATAAATGGCATCCTCCTATTTTGTTGGATTCGACTGCCTAGTTAGTTAGGGTTAATTAGAAGCTTTTCCCTCTATAAATAATGGTCAGATGCCCCTTCTCATAAGGTTGGATGTTTTGAGATTGTACTTGCATTTTCAGTTTTAAATAATATAGTTATATTGCTGATATGATGTAATCATGTTTTCAATGAATAAAATGATATTCTGATTTGTTGCATCTGAGTTAGCTTTGGGAAGACTCATTCAAGGGGGCCCACTTGGTGAGAATTCCATCTATTTAGTTTAATAGTTGTTTTTCTGTTCAGTAATTAGTTTCGGTTTCAACAGTTGTTTGTTCTTGTAGCCATTGGAACTCTATTTTGTGACTGTTCCTGCAGCCAAGGCAAACAGAGTAACTTCCCGTCTGTTTGTTGAGATTGCTATTTCTGTTATCCATTCCAGTTCAGTTGTTGATTCCTTTCCAGCATTTTATTTTTTAGTACTATTCCTTTTCTGGTTGTAGGATGAGGATGACTATAGTTGAGTCCTAGTGCATAGACAATGCTCATGGGAGATTCCTTCCTAATGACCCTAATCCTGATAACTAGCTAGTTGAATTTCAAAATTTGCCAAGAGACGAAGAAGAGGCAAATCCTTTTGCTCATGCCTTTCCCGATTTGACCAGTTCTGAAACTTCCTCTGAAGACCAAGCTTCCCAAAACCTGATTGAGAATCCATTTGCTTTGGCACTCCATCAAGCAGATATGACTCATGCAAATCCAAACAGACTTAACCAACCATCTTTTCCATTTCCTATCACTCATCAAAATGAAGTTTCTAATCTCAAGAACATCCCTGCTTCAGTTCTTCCTAAGTTCTATGGGCTTGTCACAGAAGACCCTGACACTTTCTTGTTTGAGTTTGATATCCTCTGCAGAAGTTGACTATACCACTAATGCTCATAGGCTTAAATTATTTCCTACCACCTTGAAATAAGCTGCATTAAGATGGTTTATGAGTTTAGGTAGGAATATTATAGAGAAGTGGGATGATATGAAGACAAAGTTTCTTGAGAAGTATAAAGAATACTGTAGGGGCAGTGATATGAAAGGAGATGACATCTTTAGGACGCAACAGAAGGAAGATGAAAGTTTGGAGGACTATATTTCAAAGTTCTTGTTTTCCCTACATAAATCTCCACATCATGCACTCAATGAAGAGTCTCAAAAGTTTCTCTTCCTTAGGGGGATCAGTGAAACTTGCATTGATGCTCTAGACCTGATAGGAGGAAGAGATATCACCCAAGTTCCCTGGGATGATATTAAGAAGATATGTTAGAACTACTCTAGGGCAGCTCTAAAGAAAGGGAGAGGTTACCAATCATCTGTGGGTAAATCCTCCACCAACGAAGTTTCAAGGATGAAAATCACTCACTTGCTGGCAGATTTCAAGCAGGACATAATAAAAAATATGGCTACTCAGCTAGATACTCTTCAAACAAAGAAGAAACAAGAGGATGCAGAAGCAATATTGGCAGAATATTGTCCTCATTGCAGACAAAAGAAGAAGGATTGCAGATGCAAAATGGTAGCCAACATTAACAACAAGCAGATTCCACCAGAATTTAGGCTAGTTTAGGTTGATGATCAAGTTTTCTTCATTGCACAAAAAAGACCATGGGCTCCAAGACAAGGTATGCCACCAAATCCATTATCTTTTAGTGGACCTTATTTCAATTCCTATTCATTTGGTAATCAATGGAAACGCCCATACCCATCCATCTTTGGAGGTTATCCACCTCAACCTTGGAACAACCCTCCAAATACCTGGCCCAATTACCACAACACTCCACCCTAGTGGCAACAATTCCAGGGGAATTGGCAGCACCCTCCAGGAAACTAGCGGCAGATATCCCAATGGAGAGGAGGACAACAATGGACAAACTAGGCAACTGGTTACATGCAGCCACCTTCATAGCCTCAACACCTTGCCATAATGCCTCCTATTAGCTCAAATTCTAGCACACCTAGACCTACTCAGTTACCAGCTCAACCCACACCTAACCCAAATGACAAACTACAACAACAGCCAGTCTACTCTGCCGATCCTAATCAATTTCCTGCATATGCTGTGAGTGTGAGTGATATTCATCTACATTCAGAAACTACTTTGCCAACTCCTTCCACTCCTATCATCACTGAGCTTCCTGTGGAAGAAGAGGAGCATCAAAATGTCCCTATTTAGTCAAGTGAGCCTAAGAGTCTTGAACTAGTTCAACAGTCTAATCAAGACCCACCATTTCCTCAAAGGTTAGAAGTTGTTAAACAAAAGGAAGAGAAGGAATAAACAACTTTTGATATTCTGGATCAGTTGAAACACGTGTCAAGATACCTTTGTTCCAGGCCATAAAAGATGTCCCCATATATAGTAAAGCAATGAAGGAAGCATGTCTCAAAAAGTCAGGGAGGAAAAAAAAAGACCCCACTACTATTCATGTAATGGGACAGTTGGCAGATATCATACTTGGGAAAGTCACTGTTCCTAAATACAATGACCTAGGTAGTGCTGTGGTAGGAGTCATTATAAATGGAATCCAAGTGAAAATGCTCTAATAGACTTGGGAGCAGCAATCAATGTGATTAAGGACATCCTGCAGCAACTGAATGTTGCAAATATGAGACCTACTCCTACTATCCTGCAGCTTGCTGATAGTTCCACTGTCAAACTAGATGGTATAATGGAAGACCTTGTTGTTATTCTAGATTCTTGGGAGTACCTAGCGGATTTCATGATCCTTTCCCCTAAATCTACATTAGGAGGATATCCTATTATTTTGGGTAGGCCGTGGTTAGCTACAACAAATGCTTACATTGGATGTCGGTCAGGGAACATGACTATTTCTGATGGGAGAAGCACTAAAAAACTTGTTCTCTACCCTCCTTCTCAACCATCCCATGATATGGATAACCCCATATGGCCACATGTTGGAGAAGAGGCTGAGGAAGTCAATTCAGTGGCACAACTCATGATGATAGGGAGAAGTCCTTTCATGCAGCTTCAGGAAGAGGATGAAATATTATCTCATATAATTCAGAACCGTTGTGAAGTGCATGAAGAATCATCTAATTTTGCAGGTCCATTGCAGACACTTCTGCTCGCTCCTCCTGCACCTGAACTTCTTGCAACAACAGATATGCTTCATAAATTGTTACCACATGAACTAAAAATGCCAAGCATCAGTGAAACAACCATGATTGAGTTGACCACACAAGTACAAGTTTCAGAGGGGAAACAATTGAATATTAACAAGAAGCTGAGTCAAGAGCAGCAGTTGTCCCTAACAAACCTCTTGAAGTTGCATTAGCATGCATTTGCATGGGATTACTATGACATGAAAGGATTGGATCCCAAGCTCTGTACTCATAGGATCTACATTAGAGATGACTGCACACCAATAAGGCAACCACAGAGGAGAATCAACCCTACATTGAGGGAGATTGTAAAAGGGGACTGCAAAAGTTATTGGATGCCGGATTTATCTCTTGTGATGTCCAAAGCCCCGGTTGTTAGTAGACAACACCCCTCTTAAGCGTTAGGGCATCCCGGAATGGAATTACTCCCTTGAAGACCACTGGACGCGTGGCTGGAGCAAACCCAGCAGACGGTCCTCGTCACCTTCCGATAGGGAGCCCGCATCGGGACATCACAGCCCACCAGCTCCTTGATCTGAACCCTCGAGACCTCCAACTCGATACCATTGTAGAAACCCTAAGTTTCCCCTGATTCTGAATCTGAATATTTTTGTTTGTTTTCTGAAGTTTTTTCTTTTTTTGATGTTTTTGTATGAATATGAAGAGTGCGATTTTGCAATAAAAATGATAATAAATTCAAACTAAATGCTATATCAACGATACTGATAGAGAATGCAAGATCTAACACTGGCTAATCATTTATTGATCTTCCAGACAAATTACAAGGAATGTCTGATAACATGCAACAAGGAATAATATTTTTTTATTGAGAGAACCCGGTAATAGCAGCAAGTTGTAAATGAACAGATCTGGTACGACTGCAAAGTAGTTGATCTTCTCCTCTTGTCTGATGTCTGCAAATTGATCCTGATATTAAGGTGCCTCTAGAGACGAAGATATAAGGCCAATATGAAAGGTGTTTTACACAAGATGAAGAACACGCCCCTTTTGATGCTAGTACGGCCTGCTGCAGGGTACGGCTGTGTCAGACCAGCAAGTACAAATGTACGGCTTCTTGAAGTCAGTGTCCAAACCCTTGAATATGATGCGCCTTATTTGCAAGATGCTTTCCGGATGAAAACCTAAGCTTAAACTCTAAAGATGAATGATCTTTGAATGCTCTGTAATTTCTTCTGGATGAAGAAATCCCTTTGCCTGGCAATAAATCAGATGATATTTCACACCCTCTGAATCGCACTCACTGGAGATGGCTCGTTCCCCAATGCTCTGAGACTGAAACCCTTGGCTTTCGTGCTTTGGTTGAAGACTTCAACAATTTTCAATAAACAATAATCATTATGGCTCGATTCCCAATGAAAAATGCCTTATACTCTAAAAAGTGCGAATTCCTTAATAATAGGGAATCATTAAAAATTTGACTTCTCTTCTTTTTAATTTTTCAATAGTTTCAACTCAAATTTTTAATTATAAAATATAATTAAAAATTGGCCCCTTTCATGATGGGCGACCCCTTCAGCCAAATCACTTAAGTTATAATAAAATATTATAACTTTATATTATAATGCTCCAACAATTAATATTTAATTAAATCAATTAAATATTAATATCTCTCTCGATATATACCCGATGCACGAACCGTCTGAAGCTGATGAACAATGAAGTGATTCTGCACGTAATCCATCCATACTGCTAAAAATAGCAGGGGTCCCACGCTGAGTGCCAGAAACTGCTAAAAATAGCAACTCGGGCTAGAAGTTATTAGAGCGAGCGAGCAGCTTATTTTACGATCGCAAGCGACAATCTAAAGCTAAGCCAAGCTCCGCCGAGACCCTCTGTCAATCTATTAGCCTCACAGTGCATAATAGGCTAATCATCAGCTCTGAGAGATGTCAACTGGAAGGGGACATGACAGTCCACCCCTCCTGAAATTGCTTGTCCTCAAGCAATCTCAACTCCGGATGCTGCAAAATATCCTTGCTCTCCCATGTAGCATCCTCAGCGAGAAAATCTCTCCATTTCACTAGGTATTCCTGTCCTCCTGCATGGTGTCTCTCGTACTCGGGATAGACTTCAGTGCTAAATCAACTTTCCTCATCATCTAAAGGGAGGTGGAGCTGACGATTACCACCACGATGTCCCAGCAGCCTTCTTGAGGCATTGATACATGAAACATTGTGTACCCTCTCTCTGGCAGGCTCAAGCTCATAGCCACCTCTCCAGCCACCTCCCGGAGATCCGAGGAAGGACCGTGTCGCGGTAATAGCTTCTCGACCCACTCTTCCTAAGAGTGAATTTGGCATTCAAGAATACAGCATGGGATAAACCATGTCACCCTCAAAATGCCTCTCTGTCCTCTTACGGTCTCGCGCATCACGCTTTGTTGATTTTTGTGCCTTAGCAATATTTTCTGAGAGCCTTCATCATATCACGACTCTCACGTAGCAAATCTCCGGCCTTGGCGCTCCTCTTGTCACTCAGTAGCAAATCCAGAAAACTCGGCGCCTCATAACCGTACAACGCCATAAAAGGGGACATCTGAATGGTCATATGGAATGTTGTGTTATAACAGTACTCGCACAAATGAATCCATTTGACCCATGCCTTCTGCTGCCCTGCAATATAATTTCGGAGGTAACCTTCCACCCACTTATTCACTATCTTAAAAGATACGCCCATCGATGCGGTGGTAAGCGCGGTGCTCGAATGCTTCGGTTCCCAATGATCTAAACACCTCTTGCGGTGACCAAGGCATTCTCCGCATGCATCCCACAATGCTCCGAGGCAATCCATGTAGTTTGAATACCTCACGAAAGAAGACCTCTGCTACCTGTGTAGCTGTGTAGGTAGTGGTAATCAGAAAGAAGTGGGCATACTTCGTTAGCCGATCCACAACTACATTTATGCAATCTCTCCCTTGGGCTTTAGGCAAGCCCGTAATAAAATCCATTAACAGGCATTCCCACTTCCTGTCAGGAATCGGAAGTGGCTGCAATAATCCTGCCGGGTACGTGTTCTCCTGCTTGTTCTGCTGACAAACAAGGCACTCACGCACGTATTGAAGAACATCTTCCTTGAGTCCTTTCCATGTGAATCTCTCCCGAATCTATCTATAGGTTTTGAAATACCCGGGATGTCCTGCTGTAGGTACGTCATGAAAGGCTCGCATGATAATGTTCTTCACCCCTGAACCTGGGATCAAATAAATCCTGTTCTTGTAAATGATCAAGTCATTCACAAGTGTATACCTGGTATCAATCGTTGATCCCTCAATAATGCTGGAGGCCCAAGTATCCTTGGCATACTCTGCCACAATCATATGCCTCCAATCCTCTGAAATGTGAACCATAGAGCTCAAATATGGCCTGCGTGAAAGAGCATCAGTTACTACGTTCTGTGTACCTTTGATATACGAGATATCAAAGTCATATGCCTGCAATTTACTGACCCACTTCTGCTAACGATCATTGAGATCTCGCTACCCCAAGAAGTGTCTCAAACTGTTATGGTCGGTTTTGATGCAAAATTTGCTGCCAACAAGATACTGCCTGAATTTTGCTAAGGCATGCATGATAGCGAGCATCTCCTTATCATATATGCTATAAAGTCTCTCTGGCCCTCTGAGTTTATGACTCTCATACACAATCGGGTGCTTGTCTTGCATAAGCACCGCACTAGTGCACTCACCTGATGCATCACACTAAAGCTCAAAAGGCTTCGTAAAGTCTAGTAGTGCTAACACAGGGCATGTAGTCATCAACTCGTTAAATTTCATAAAACACTCCTGTGCCTCAGGAGTCCAAATAAATGCACCCTTCTTCAGTAAATCTATCATAGGGGCTGCATGTCATGAATAACCATTCACGAATCTGCAATAGAACCCACACAAACCTAGAAACCCTCTCAACTGTGTCAGGTTTGCCGGTGTAGGCCAATCAATAATAGCGTGGATCTTTTCAGGATCCATCCGCACTCCATCTACACTGATAATGTGACCTAAATATAACAATTCGGTCATCCCCAAGTCACACTTGGATTCCTTGGCGTATAAGGACTCCCTCTCAAGAATACTCAACACGGTTTCTAGGTGAGCCAGATGCTCCTGCCAAGTCCTATTGTATATAAGGATATCATCGAAGAAGACCAGTACGAATCTCCTCAGTAGTGAATAAAAAACTCTATTCATCGTGGACTGAAATGTAGCTGGTGCGTTAGTGAGCCCAAATGGCATCACTACGAACTTGAAGTGCCCACAATGACAACGGAAGGCAGTCTTCTCTATGTCCTGCTCACGAACCTTGATCTGATGATACCCTGACCATAAATCAATTTTGGTAAAGTAACATGCACCATGGAGCTCATCAATAAGCTCGTCTATACGTGGTATCGGATACCTATTTTTGATCGTCCTCTTATTCAAGACTCTATAGTCAATACACATGCGTAATGTGTCATCCTTCTTCTTTACCAACACAACTGAAGAAGCTAATGGTGACTTGCTAGGCTGAATGTGACCCATAGCAAGTAACTCCTTGATCGTTTTCTTGATCTCATCCTTCAGCCGTTTAGGATGTCTATAGGGCGTAATCATGACGGGCTTAGCGCCCTCCTCAAGCTCAATAATATGCTCAATGCCCCTATCTGGAGGTCTCCCTGGTGGAATATCACTGAATACCTTATCATGCTTGACTCTCAACTGCTGAATGTCTGGATGATACTCAGTCTTCTGCTGTCCCTCCTGTATAGGTGCTAAAGTGCACTTGGCATCCCATTCTACCATGTCATGATGCATGAGCCACTCCATCCGACGAAAAGAAATTGTTTTGATGTTGTTGTCCCGTATTGCTTTTAGTATGTGTGTCTTTCTGTCAACATCAAAACGGATCTCCATGTCCTTGAGTCGAAGAGTAACTTCCTCTAATGAATGAAGCCACTTCATGCCCAAGAATAAATCAATGTCTCCCATGTTAACTACGTAGTAATCAGCCTTGAACTCATAATTGTTCAAGCATAAAGGGAGATCCTTAATCATGCTTTCACACCTCAAAGTGTATCCATCGGCCACCTTAACCCTAATGCCCTCGAACTCGTCAATGATGAGTCTGCGTTTCTCAACAAACCTAGCATCAATGAAATTATGTGTAGCTCCTGTATCAAGAAGGGTAATGACCCTCTATCCTGCTAACACACCACGAATCCTGAATGAGCCCTCCTGTTGAATGCTAGATAAACGTGCCTCCTGTATCTGAAGTTCTGACTCTATCTCTACCTTAGGCTCTGAAGCCTCTGACTTTGAATCCCCAAAACTATCCTGCTGTTCAGAATTATCTGACTCTAAATCCTCGTAATACACCCACATCACTCGATTTGCCTTGCCCTTAGGTCTTAGAGGACAATCATGATTGGCATCATAGGGACCCTTGTAGTAGAAGCAAAGCTTCTTCCTGTGTAGATGGTTAAGGGCCTCTCAATCCAAGGGTGGTGATGTTGATTTCCCCTTTGAATCGTTCTTAGGGTCTGATTTTTCTTTATTAAAATCAGGCTTTTCTCTATTTCTGTTAAAACCCTTATTGTCCCTGAAAGATGAATTATTCCTAGAGTTGAATCTACTGGACGGTGTTGCCAACTCCATACTCCATGCTTTCTTCATCGCTTCATGTAACGAAGGAGGATCAAAGGCTTTGATCCAGCCTCTCAATGGCTCTGTCAACCCCTCCATGAAGAGCACTACCAATCGCCTCTCTGAAATGTTTGAAACCATGACTGATAACTTCTGAAAGTCACCAATATAGAACTCCAAACTGCCACTCTGTCTCAACTGAGCCAAGTCCCTGAAGTAGGATTCTGGATCCTTCCTGTCAAAACACTCTACCAACCTGTCAACAAACTCCTGATAGGAAGTGATCCTATCATGCTGTAGCGTCACCATACCGTGGTGCCACCAATCATAAGCTACTCCCTCTAGATGTAGTGTCACATACCTAATTGCATCCCTCTCTGCCATCAGACGCAATGTAAGAAATGTGTCCAGCTTACTAATCCATGCCTGAGCTGTCACTTTACCACTACCATCAAACATAGCTAGGTTGAGTCAGTTTGTAGCATGTTTCAGGTCATTGTTATGAATATTTTTGTTTGTTTTCTAAAGTTTTTTCTTTTTTTGATGTTTTTGCATGAATATGAAGAGTGCGATTTTGCAATAAAAATGATAATAAATTCAAACTAAATGCTATATCAATGATATTGATAGAGAATGCAAGATCTAACACTAGCTAGTCATTTATTGATCTTCCAAACAAATTACAAGGAATGTCTGATAACATGCAACAAGAAAATAATATTTTTTTATTGAGAGAACCTAGTAATAGCAGCAAGCTGTAAATGAACAGATCTGGTATGGCTGCAAAGTAGTTGATCTTCTCCTCCTATCTGATGTCTACAAACTGATCCTGATATTAAGGTGCCTCTAGAGATGAAGATATAAGGCCAATATGAAAGGCGTTTTACACAAGATGAAGAACACGCCCCTTTTGATGCTAGTACGGCCTGCTACAGGGTACGGCTGTGTCAGACCAACAAGTACAAATGTATGACTTCTTGAAGTCAGTGTCCAAACCCTTGAATATGATGCGCCTTATTTGCAAGATGCTTTCCAGATGAAAACCTAAGCTTAAACTCTGAAGATGAATGATCTTTGAATGCTCTGTAATTTCTTCTGGATGAAGAAATCCCTCTGCCTGGCAATAAATCAGATGATATTTCACACCCTCTGAATCGCACTCATTGGAGATGGCTCATTCCCCAATGCTCTGAGACTGAAACCCTTGGCTTTCATGCTCTGGTTGAAGACTTCAACAATTTTCAATAAACAATAATCATTATGGCTCGATTCCCAATGAAAAATGCCTTATACTCTGAAAAGTGTGAATTCCTTAATAATAGGGAATCATTAAAAATTTGACTTCTCTTCTTTTTAATTTTTCAATAGTTTCAACTCAAATTTTTAATTATAAAATATAATTAAAAATTGGCCCCTTTCATGATGGGCGACCCCTTCAGCCAAATCACTTAAGTTATAATAAAATATTATAACTTTATATTATAATGCTCCAATAATTAATATTTAATTAAATCAATTAAATATTAATATCTCTCTCGATATATACCCGATGCACGAACCGTCTGAAGCTGATGAACAATGAAGTGATTCTGCACGTAATCCATCCATACTGCTAAAAATAGTAGGGGTCCCACGCTGAGTGCCAGAAACTGCTAAAAATAGCAACTCGGGCTAAAGCCTGTCTGAACGAGCCCGAACGAGCCAACTGATCACAAACGACAATCTGAAGCTGAGCCAAGCTCCATCAAGACCCTCTATCCAATCTATCACCCTCGAGGGTCACATAATAGGCTAATCCTGTGCTCTGAGAGATGTCAACTAGAAGGGGACATGGCAGTTTTCCAGGTTTTCATCATGGTCTTGCCCAAAGCGCCGCCCATGCAGTTTTCACTATAGGACGATTTTTATCATTTACTATTTTCAAATCCTTTTTTCTAATTTTTTTTGGATATTTTGCTTTTTGATTTTTTTGGTTTTTTCTAAAAGATTTTAAGCTCATGTTGAATCACAAGGTGTTGATGATGTAGATGCCCCTATCATGACGTGCCATCGATATCCTGCTTAAAGAAGCTGCTTTGCCAAGATACGTGCACTTGAATACAATTTTTGGGATTCTTGATCTGCTTTGTCGATACTGGAGTTAACTTTGTCTTTGTGCACACATCGCGATAGAGTGCCCTTTGAATCCTTATGATGAAGGGTTTTTGCCAATACATGGTCAATGTAAGAATTGGATATTATGCGTGGAGGCGTGGATGGAGTGTGTTTAGGTATATGAGATGGATTGGTTGACAGCTTGGAATCTTTGACTCTCCAAACTTGGGAAGATGAGCAATGATGGGTGGATACGAAAGTGTGCATGGAATTAGGACCAACTGCTTGATAAACTTTGTACGTCACTTGAAAATCCTGCTTTTGATTTTGCAGACATCTTTGATGGATACCTCTCCCTCTTTTATTTTTCCCCATAGTTTCTTTGACTGATGGAGTTTGATAGGGATGATTTTTCTTTGTATGCTTTGATATCCATATGTATTTGATTTTTCCTTCAAGCTTGGCTTCTTTTGCTTTGATAACGTTCTTTATACTTTGTTTTAACACTTTCCTTTGGTGTTGGTCCCAATTCATGGATGGGATGATAGGTGGATGAAGATTCATGGTGTGGCTAGTTGTAGTATTGGCAATGGTTTCACCATAAGGATTCTTCGTGCTCCCTATGTTGATGTTTGCTTGAGATGAAGTTGCCCCCAGTATGGTGATAGTATCACCTTTATTCATTGATTCTGCTTGTTTTGAGATATCTTTTTCAGTAAACATGCTTTGACAAATGACCACTGTAGATGATGTTATTTTGATTGGATGCTCTACTGACTCTAAAATATCTTGTTCTATCTGACTTGTCTCCTTGAGCGGACAATGCTAGATATCCGTATTCATGATGTCCTCAATTTGAGTTTGGGATATATTTGATCCTGATGTTGATAACTTCGTTTGACTGTAGAAGTTAATAATCTGCTCTTTGTTTGTAACAGAATTTTGTTCTAGCTGAAGATCATCTACGTGTCCATCCATAGAAAGCATCTCATGGGTAGATGGAGGAGTAAGTGCTATGTGGATGTGATCATCTTGTGTGGATAGGAGAATATCCATTAGATCATTGTAGTATCTTGGAGATACAAATTTTTGATCTTGATTTATTTTGGGATTGCTTTCGATATGCTTTGGATCAAGCTCTTGACATGGATCGGTTTCAAAGGATGAATCGCTTACAAATGGTGCTTGGATATCTTCATTAGACATGGTAAGTGGTTCAACATCCTCAAGTGTCGAGTTTAGGGTTCTTTTAGTATCTGTAACCATGAGGTCAAAGGGGATCAACATGTTTTGAAAAGGACCATTGCTAGACTTTGGTGAAAGATTTTGATCTTGCTTTGGAATAACTTCTTGAGATATGTCCTCTAACTCATAAGGCGATGTAGAGACATTTTCAATATGATCATTGGTCAACGGATCATGCATTATGTCAATTGGATCAAATAGTCCTAACACTCCTTGAAATAGATCACTAAAGAGTGGCTCTTGATGTATGGTGAGTTGATCATTGGATTGTGTAGATACATCCTCAATGTGCTCCTCGATGGAGAGGTTTTGATCATTGTTTTCGACAATTGCGGTGGAGAGATTGTGAATGTCTTCAACCATAGAGTCAAGTGATGTTGATATTTCTTGAATTGGCTCATTGTCAATTCTTGTTGGTGGATTTTGATCGTGATTCAAAAGTGACTCTGACATATGTCGATTTGATCATTGGATGAAGTAAACGTGTGCTCAGTGATGGATTGATCTTGATCCTTGTTTTCAATAGTTGTCATCTTTTGTGTTGGTTGGGTAGCTTGAGATTGTTGAAGCCCTTGGTGGTAGGCTTGATGTGATTTTAGTGCGATGCTACGATATTGACTTATTGCACTTGGTTTTGGCAGTAGTGGTGGTGTATTTGGAATTGTGTTGGATGTGGTGACAAGTGATTGAGATACACTTGGAGCGATAGTGAGTGTTTGAGATCTGATGAGAATGATAGTGGTGGTTGGAATGATTGAAGGGATAGTGATGGTTGGAATGACCGAGGTGATAGGTCCTTGGGGGACCATTTTTCGATTTGGGATCAATGTTGTTGTTTGATTAGATACCATTTGTTGATGCGATGTCGATGGTATATTCAAAGGATTTGACGTGATGGTTTGACTGCCGTTAGTTGGATTGATTTGGGTGGATTGATTGGTGCTAGTTAAAGGGGGAAGCCCTAAACTAAGGAATGATGTTGGTAATGGTGGTGGAGATTTCCCTTGGCGCAATGCCTCAACTATTTTGGAAAGTTTCACAATTTGATCTCGCCAAATTTGTTCTTGATTTTGATCTTGACTCACTTGAGATAGTTAATTTGGCTTGTGTTCAAGTAGTTTTGGCATGCATGCTTGCATTTTTTGAATGGGATTATGGGAAAATTGACTTTGGATAATGTTCTGATTTGGGATGATGTTCATATTTGGCATGATAGGATGAACATTTTTGGTATTGGGAATCATTTTTCCAAAGTTTTCCGAGGTAGGATTCATGTTTCGACAACTTGCACTTGGTACATCCACATTTGGTTTGTAGGGATTTGGTGGAATGGCGTTGTTCGTTTCAAGGCTCATGCATTGATTATTCGATTGGTGGATTTTTAGGTTTGGACTTAGATCTATCATTGGGAAATGTGTTCCCAACTTTGACTTGGGCATACTCACACTTGTTGTACCATTGACATTTGTCGAAGGAAATGATCCTATGCATGGACTTTGATAATTGATAGGAAATGCAAGGCTTTGAGGATTCAATTGATTTAGATTACTCAAGATGTATGGATCAAGTGTATATTCCATGTTCCTCTTGTGTTTTGACCTTGTTGCAAAAGTGACCTCTAAGGTTCTTAGGACCTATGATGAGATGGAGGATGAAAGATGAATGATATGAGTGTTGAACATTTAGGGACCTTGGATCAATGCTAGACTTATGGTTTTTTATTTTGATTTTTGATGTGGATGATGAACTTGTAAACCCTAAGATGTTGGATGTGATCTTAGGATGAACTTGTTCAAAGGATGGTTGATTTAATTAAATGTTTGAGAAAGGATGCATTCCCACACACCTAATTAAACAATTGACTTTGATTTTGGTTTAAGGATGATACCCAAGTCTAGAATGATGTTTTCAAAAGCTCTAAAGTTTGTTTTGGATGGATGAATTTTGATAAATGTGTGAGATGGATGAAGTGTTTGATTTGATCCTAAGAGACTTAGAGAGACTTTGTTTACTAGGCCAAGGTATTGAAGAACACACTTTTCTCTAAGAGCAATCAAAAAGACCAATATGACCAAAAGATATCAAGCACGTGTGGTGTCCAATTTGTTATCTTTGCTTAATGAGTTCTGTTTACCACAAACACACACTTGATTAGGTTTCAAACTAAATTTCCAATGTCACAACTTCTTTTGGTTCCACAAAGTGCTATGTGGAAGTTCCAAGAAATCGGGACAAAGGTTGCCTAATGTTGACCTTTGTAAGAGCAAATTAAGATGTAAACCCAATTACTTAGGAACCTCTAAGGACATAGTCCCAAGGGTAAGCAATAGTTCTTGGGCTTTGTCAAAGGTATTTTCTCTAACTAAGGGGTTTGAAATATTGATGATGATGTTGAATGTTGGTTTTTCAATGTTTTCGATAAACACACTGTGTTTTCAAACATGCAATGTACAAACCCTATGGATGAATAATATTTATTTGTTGAATCCCCAAGAATTCTTATTATTGGTGGATTAGACTGATGCTTATGCTTTGGCTCCCCTCCCACGTCATTAAGCGTCAATCGGGGCCAGCAAGCATCAACACCCATGAAACTCCCATGGCATGTTTTCCATTTCTACTAAAGACAAGTAAATGTGGGGCAGCTTAGAGAATGATCGTTCTTGCACCAACAAATAGATTAAGGATTTTGGAAAATTCTAGTACATGGTTCTAGTAAGGACTTTTGTTAGTGGAGATTGACCCATACGCAAGAGTCCCAGATCCATCTTGTCAGAGCCAACAGCGTGATAATGGCATTTAACCAATACCCACATTTATATCCCAGCTGGAAATACTCTTGGCTTTAGAGTGTTACCGGTTGAGTCATTCCCTTGGGTGAGTACTTTTTCCCCAAGGCAGGCCCTCTAAGATAAATAAAAGCAAGCAAAAACACAATCTGTAACTCGATCGATCTTTGATGGCACAAAGAAAGAGAATGTATGCAAAAATTCCCCTACTCACACTCGCACAAGATGTTCAATTTTAAACCCAAATCAAAGTGTTTCAATTCAATAAAATGTATTTTGAGTGTTTCTCTTGCACCCTAGATCGCACGAAGCGCAAGGGGAGAGGATACGCACTCAAAATGCACCAAAGAAAAAATCACGCAATTCAAGCACTTCTTCGTTTTATAGCCTTCAAATCAATTGTGTGATTCGTTTTAAGCACCAAAAATCAAATGTGAAGTTTTCTTGTTCAATTTTAGTCCAAAATTTAAAAAAAAAAAACTAGTAAGTTTGTAAGGTTTAATTTTAATCCAACTTTGAAAAGATTAAATCAATTATTTAGTTGGTCTAAAACAAAAAATTAGAACATAGGATGGAAGCCTCAAGCTATTTCAATAAGCATTAAAAAATGCTATGTTCAAGTTCCAATTCAAGGTCCACCTTCAACTCAAGAGTTTTCCAAAGATTGTTTCCTAGGCTTCGATTTCGCAAGTTCTTTGCATGAACAAAAATGCTCCTCCTTCCTTTTGTTTCCATATATTTGAGACGAAATGAAAAATATCCTCAACGATGATGCATACTAAGCCCTCCTTCTAGCGCCATTTTGTGGATGCTAAAATCTGCAAAATGTGGTTAGAAATCTAATAATAAAATCTGCATAATCATTAGTATTTCAACAACAAATCAAAATATTTAACATCCTTATGAAATAATACATCATGTTCAAAATGCAAACAAATGACAAAAGATCTAAAGCAAAAGCATAAGAAAACATGATGCAAACTGTCTCATATTGGATTGGTGTTACATGTGCTAGTAACCCTTTCCCAACCCTTGATTAATAAGCTTAGATGATGATGATAAGATGGAAAAGATTAGCTCTCCATTAAAGAGAGTAACCTTGTATGGGATTGGAGATGAAAATGCTAAGATTGTGGAGTGGATGAACAAAATCAGCTCTCAAACCAAGAGAGTGACTTTGCATAAAGATTGTGGAGGATTTGCTTGAGGATGAAGCTTCTCATTTAAAGATTTTCAAAATGCTAAGTGTTGAAGAGAGACCAATGTGGGACTAAGATTGGACCAATGAAAAGGACACTTGTCATCATGTGAGTGGTTGATGCATGTGCAAGATTTGGGAAGAGTGCCCATGAGAGGGAAAATTTGAATTTGAATTTGTGCAATGAATGCTGAGTTTGACTTTGGAAGGGGACATGTAAGAGACATGTAAGGCCTCATAAATTCTCTATTGGGTGTACATGTCCACTTGGGGGGAGATTCAAACTTGGAGAATATTCTCCCTTTATGCCAAGTTGAAAATAAATATTTTGATAAATCAAATAAATGCAATTTCATGTGCAAGTGGCCAAATCTAGAGAATGCAAGTGGGATGAGATTAGCATTAGATTTAATCAAGATTAATTAGCTAGGATGATGATTAGGATGCTTTGACCTTTTTGAGATAAATATTTGATTTATTTAAATCAGAAAAGGATGGAAAATGATTTGGATTTAATTAAACATCTATTTAATTAAAGAGATGATGTTTGATTTATTAAGAGGCTGATGATAATGTTTATTTGATAAATGACCTTAGGAAATGAGATTATTTAATGAATGGATGAAAGTGATGAATGGGCCTATGTGAGACCTAATTTGACTGAATCTGATCGAATGCATAATGTTAATTTTGCATGTCTACAGTAGGTAACAAATATTTGTTTGAAAGAGATATCTATTACAAATGAATATCAATTTCAAATAGATATTTATTTCTGACAATATTAATAGGCTCAAGATTTTCCTTGGGATTTGGGACGCCCTAATCCCACAATAGTGGTTTACAATTTTTTGCCACACTAGACATTGAAATAATTTTTTTAAACTAAATATTCACTTTCGGGCACCTATAGCGGCTAAACTGTGAAGAATTTGAAGATGATGCAAACTAGAGCTTCGTGAAATTTTTTCTATAGATTCTAAATTTATATTTTTTAAAAAAATTTGGAATCAGACAACTTCTTTTTCCATCTCCCTTGAAAACTATTTTTTTCATAAAACAACATTTTTAAAAAGTGACACTCACCGTATAATACATAACTTTTTTTTCATGAAGGATAAAATTATAATTCTTTCGAATTTAGATTTTTAACTCTGATATCTAGTGCTTCCACTTGGCTAGATAGTTTTTTATTGAATATTTTTTCTTTAATCAAGTTTCAAAGTCAAACCAATTATAATTCAGACATAGCGCGACCGTATAACGCGTAACTTTTTTTGTGTGTACATCAAAATTCAATATTTTTTTTGTTGGATCAAGGACTTCAATATCTAGTGCACTCATATTTTAATTTTTTTTTTAAATCTTCTATTTTTCAACATGTGCAGAACATAGAGTTTGATTTTCGGTGAAAAACCTACATTCACAAGAAATAAAGATTAAATATAATAATTAAATTAAATTTATTTAAATATATACTTTTTGAGAAGCTTATAATAAGGACTACATACTTACAAAAAATAAATTTTAAATGAATTCATTTGATCCACCAAAAGGTAAATCAAAAGTTATTTTTCATCAGCATTTTGATAGGTGTAATGGAGACTCCATTATATGTATGGTTTAAAACTAGTGGAGTTCTATCCAAGGGGGTTTGATCCAAGGTAGTTTGATCAAACCCTCTTTAATTGGAATGCTTTAAATGAAACTTTTAAAGGATTAAATCATTATATTTTCTAAAAATATGTGATTTCAACAAAAATCATAATCTCCCAGAAATTGTAAACCAGCTTTGTGGGATCAGCCAGAGATTGACAAACTTGGAAATTCAACTGAAAAAAACTTGTTTACAAAATTTCCTTAGTTTCCTGAAGTTCACCCTTGTGGCTAACAACTTTTTTTTTAATCCAAAATTAATGAAACGAAGAGGGTTTATTGAAAAAATTGTTAGCTTTCTACTAAAGTCCTGATTGATAGGTTGATTGAAAAGCTTCTATATTTTTCAAACTATTTTACATTTTTTGAATATAAAAGATGCATCATATTCTATGCTTCACATACTAAAGATAGAAAATTGAATTTCTTAAATTTTTTACCAAGTTATGGTGGTCAAACAAACATGTTTTTGATCATTTTGAAATGTTCTAAAAAAAAATCATAACTAATTTTTTGCATGAAAAAAAATAACAAAAAAAGACATGGCACATTCGGGCATGTGTCTTCTACATATATTGAAAGTTTAAAAATATATATATATTTTTTCTTGTACTTAGGTTGGTCAAACATAAACTTGTTTTTTATCTTTTTCCCAAAAATTTAGTACTACTGCATTGAAATTTGAATTTTTTGCAAAATAGATTTACTTTTTTCCAAAAAAGGACTAGTACCCTAGAAAATAAATTCAATTTGCTACAAATTTTGTTCTTACATATTTTTCAAATTATGTTAATAACCTATTCATTTTTTTTGTCAAGTTGCCTAACTATGCTTTTGTAAATTTTTATTGCCACATAGGGGCCTAGTTTGGACCCCCATGACCCTACACTGACCTCGGTGCTAGAAATATTGACTACGGTGCATGAGATAATGACTCTAGCACTGTTTCGAATGATTGTGGCTCTGCATTGAACAAATGTAGGTTTGTATTGAATGATTGTGGTGTTCTGGTTCAAACCTACAAATAGAAAGATTAATACATGATAGATGTGGCTCCAAATACTTCACATATGTCATGAAAAGGCATAGATTTATTGAATGTATTGTTTCAAATGACGTTGTGGTGTTTAGTGGATCAGATGTGTCACACTTCTTGTAGCTATTAATTTATAAATTTTGATAGAAATTTGTTAATTCGCATTAGGTTCACCAAAATATAAGAAGGAAAATGGACATAAGTCATATAAAAAAGATATAAAATGAAAGATATAGTTCCATAAATCTACAATTCTATACTCTAATACACTTCAAATTTACCTATGGAAAATTCAAATTAAATGAATGATCTAGATTAAGAGATAATGAATTATTATCCATGACCAAGATTACTGAAGAAGAATAGATCATTTAGTTAACTCAATGCATGATAGATGAATGAACTAAATTTAGAGTTAATTGATTGCATGAGATAAGAACTAGAAGGAGAGAATAGATCATTTAGTTAACTCAATGCATGAAAGATGAGTGAACTAAATTTAGAGTTAACTGATTGCATGAGATAAGAATTAGAAGGAGTTAGATAAAGAATAAGTTAGCTTTCACATGATAGATTTAATAATTAATCATTGTTGAGGAACGCGCAAGATAATTAATAAGTAATTTTTTATTTATTAATAGAGAAGATAAAGATAGATAAATTTGGATAAATTAAATAATTGAAATAATTACTTAATTTAGAGGATGATGCATGAACAATTAAATAATATAGGTAATTATTTAACTATATATGAAAAAATAATGAATAATTAAATCATATAAATAATCATTTAATTTATAGACAAATAGTGGGTGATTAATTAAATAAATAAAATCAATTTATTTAATTAAAGAGGGAAAGTCATGAGAAATAATTAAATAAATACTCATAATTTATTTAATTAAATTGGAAGAATAAAGAATAATTAGTGACATTATTAATTAAATATAATTTAATTAATTAATTAAGAAGATTAAGAATAATTAAGATATAATTAAATAAATAAGATTTATTGAATTAATGAGAAAGGGTGATTGAAAATGAATTAATTAAATAATTTGTAAAATCACTTAACTAGTAGTTGAATATGACATTGGATGATAATTAAATAATGAAATATTATTTAATCATTAGGCGAGAAGGGTGAAAATTAGTGTGAAAGTGTTTCTTTTAATACTTCAATACATACTTGGTACATTCTAGTAATTTCCTTGTGTCACCCTCAAATATATAAATTGTGGAACTTAGCTTTCTACAAATAGTTTGCATGTACATGCCATTTTTTTATTAATTCTTTCTAAGATATTGAACATTTTCTATATTTTCTACAATATTTTTTTTCATCCAATATTTTTCTTACAATTGTAAATGTTATGCTTCCTTAGCTAAATATTTAATGGACTTCATTTTTTCAATTATATTTTCTTTTTCCTAAATTTAGAGATTTACAAAGTTTTATTACTCCTAGATGCTCATGTTTGCAATCATATTACATAATTTTAATTTTTATAGTGAGACAATCTATGTTTTAATTTCTTTCCAAGGTTTGAGTTTATTATATGTTATCCAAAAGTACATATATGTGAAGAATATTGTAAATTTAATGCATATACTTCTAGATGATATTATATATAAAAATTGTTATTTAGTCATTACTTCTTAAATTTAGAACTTTACTAAGTTTTATTACATAACTTTATCATGAGAATCTCTTTGATTCCCACCAATGTTGTCATATTACACAAGTTTACTTTTATAATGACAAGATTATTTCCAAGCTTTATGAATATAATACATACTTAAATCCAAGAATAATATTGTAAATCTTTAAAAAATACCTACATATATTATTCTACACCAAAAAATTACTCAACAACATATCTCTTATTCCATTTCTTGATTAGTACTCTCTAATGCATTATTTAACTTATAATTTTGTATTGTCTTAGACATTGTACCTCCTTACAATGTAGATACTAATTTTAATCGTTAATATAAGTGTGTGTTGTAGCCTTTTTGAATTTTTGCTATATAAAAACATTAGCAATGAAAGCTATATATTTATTAATTTGTATGTCAACTCATCCAAATTCTCAACTCAACTTTAATATATTTATATTATAATTATATAATAATATGATGAATAATTATCATATAAATAATTAGAAAAATTATATTTGTAGATTTTTGTATTTTTAAATTGTCCTTGTCATCCCTATAAAGAAGCTTCCTGCGAATGTCTCTTAAAAAATATATCTTTCTTAGTATCCTCATGTTCTAAAACACATTTCCTCAGAGTACACAATGTTGTAGGTAGTTCACACTGAAGAGATGAATCTCCTTAATGATGTAAGTAGTGGAAATTTGGTTTCTAAATGAATACATTTCATTATTTACAGATCTTCTCAATGATGTAAGTAGTGGAAATTTGGTTTCCAAATGAATACATTCCATTATTTACAAATCTTCTCACTCCTAATCGATAATGGAAAATTTGGTTTCCAAATGAATACATTCTATTATTTACAAATTAGAATGCTTTTCAATTTGACTGCAAACTAGTAAAACATGAAATAGTAATGAAAGTAAGGCGTCTATCTTTAAAAATGGTGTTATTTTACAAATTTGTTCTAGATAAATAATAACTTAAATGAGTTTAATTATTACAATAAGATATAAACACATAATGATAAAAATACTTTCAAATTTTATTAAAAGTTAGTAAAATTTAAAATTAAATATTTTTAATCAATTTTAATTAAATTTCATTTAAAAACTGTATTATTAGTACTTGCCATTGGCATAGTACTATTGTAATGACTTTGGCTTTTTTTAGTTAACTAGTTATTAATAATTTAGTTTTCAACCAATCAAAAACAATATTTAAACAATAATTAAAATAAAATCCAATTTTGTAAAGTCAATTTGTAAAATATTTAACTTTATAAATTATAAAAATTATTTTTTGTGCATATGATTGGTTAAAAAAGTTTTGTGTGTTATTGGCGGATAAAGCAAATTAAACATTATTTTAAGGAATGATTTTTCATTTTTTTCTTTATAAAATCATTTCGTTCTAAAATAAATAAATGTGATTTATTTTGACTTTTTTTAAGAATGATATTTTTAATGTATGTAATTGTTATTTTTTTATAAAATAAAATCTTACAAAAATCAATTAACTATTTTATAGAGATTTGGATTCACACTAGTAAAATAAAATAAAAAAATTGTATTATTATTTCCATTAAACTAATATCTTTATTTATATTTTTAATATTTTATGGTATAATTTGATTATATTTGCGCTCCTTCTTCTTTTCATTAATAAGATTTTTTTTATATTAATTTATATTAATATATATAGTTTCTTCAAAAAAATTATAATCTATAATATATAGATATATAAGATTTTATATATATATATATATATATATATTCTTCAAAATAATTATAATCTGTAATATATAGATATATATAACCTAATGTAGATATATATATATATATACTATTTCTATTTATATCTTATATTAGAAGTAATAATTTGTAAGTCTTTATTATGTAGGTAATATATTAATTTATATTATATATTTATATATAATATAATATAGGTTATTTTATTTTGTAGGTTCTCCTTTCATATATATTTATATATATTAATAAACTATCTTAATTGACTACTATGTTAATTATAATATTAATATTATTATATTATTACTATTAATATAATTAATATAATAGTAAATCACTATATTAATAATTATAAAAATATTTTAAAATATATTAATATTACAATATTATCTATTTACTCAGTTTATATAATATAATTTATAAATAATTAATATTAAATTAGAATATAATATATTTATTATATTAGTAGTATATTTAACTTCAACTATCAAATTCAAAATCAACTAGAATCAATCTAAGAATTATTTTTAATAATAAATCATTTGATTATTTAATGTTTAGCAAATACATATTCTAAAGAACAAATTCAACTTCAACTTTATTAATAAATTACTTCCTTCTAGATTTATTATATAAATATTCAAATGTATTCAACTTTAATTTTTTTTGAAAAAATAACACCAAACAATAAACATTTATTCTAATTTATTTTATTTTCAAATATTTAACATCAAACAAGATATTTACATTACATGACCAAAACATATAAAAAAACCAATGCTATTAATCAAACAAAACACAAAATACAAAAGTCAAAACTAAAATACAACAATTAAAAAAAAAAATACATTTAATTTTATTCACATTAATTAAACTTACATTTAATTTTATTTCAACTCTACAAATCTCTAATTAGAATACTACAAAGGCAAATACTCGTCACTACCTAACACTTGTTAAATATAATACTACAAATCTAAACAAATTGTAAATCTTAATTCAAACATGCAAAATAATAATTTAAAAGTTAGTAAACCCTCAATTATAATTTTACCAAATAGAAGAATTTGTTTTAAATCTCGTATATTCCCTTGATATTTGAGTTTTAAGACGAAAAGAAAATTCTCTTTTAAAGGCTATGTTTGAACGGTGATTCCGTCAAAACATATCATCTCTGGATACAAGAGCTGTTATAACTTAGAACGACATTTTTGAGAAATGTACCAAATTTCACCTTTCTATTCTCAACATCTTTTTGCTTTGAATAAAGCTGCCTACACTTCTATGAAACCAAAACGACACACTTTTAACTTCATCGCCCACCTGGACTTACTATCCTCCTTGACACTGAAATTTTGGTTTTCGGAAAACCCCTTGCAAGACATAGGATATCGTTTACAAATTGAAGAGAATTATCAAACCCATCAGGCCCAAATGCCCCTGAGTCGTAATCCATGCCGATTCTGACTGTTTTCAACAGAGGAGCGCCTTTCAAAACCCAAGAGCACAATGAAACAGCCTCATCATAATTTTCATAATTTACTTCGTCGTCAACCAAATATTCAGAGTAAATGACTTCAAATTTGCTAGTTGTAGAGTCGACTTTGCCAAAGTCATATCCTGCATGGAAAGCATTGCTGTAAGTTTTAATAAGGTCAAGTCGTTAAGATTTGCACAACAGAATAGCTCTTACATGATTAACCACTTCGCGAAGCACACAACATTTTTCAGTAAATAGAAATTCGAAATTGTGAACTAGTATTTTCCAAAATGTCATTAAATTTTGATTTCAAATGATTGGAAACGAAAGTTTTGATGCAGATTAAAAGAAGAGAAATACTTACCTTTGGATAAAATAGAAAAAAATAGGGAGTGTCAATGCACAACTCTTCCAAGCGAGGAAAGCTTTGTAGAACCTTGACAGAACTCAAACTTGCATCATCAAAACAGGTGATTTTCCTCAACGATTTTAAGGTTGCAAAATGCTGAAGAAGTTCAAAGGTAGTTTCCAAATGGACACATACAAGTAAACATATGTTCTTTGATTCGCAGTAATAGCATTCAATGAATTTAATGCTTTCTAATCTCGGGCAATTCATTGAACAGATTGAACAATTCAGTCCAAGAAGCGCGAGAGCAGACCTGGAATTTGACGGCCACCCCTACCTGTCATATGAAAATTTTGTGACGGTTTGTTCATTTAAATACCTGTCATTTTGCGTTTTATGAAAAAATTTAACTGTCAAAAAATATTTAATTTATATTGAAATATTATTGATTTTTATTAATCATACTTATTAAATATGATTTTTTTTTTAATAACACAAGTAATTTGATTTTTTTAAATATTATGTATCATATAAATTAATTAAGTATTTTTTATAGGAATCATACTTCTTAAAAATACCAAATAAACAATAAAAAATATAATAATTTGATACAAACCTTCATTATATGATTTGAATATATTTAAACACAAAAAACAACTTTTGGAAAGAAAGGAACTATTCTCTTTTATTATTTTTATATTGAGATGCAAAATTAATGATGCATTACATTGAAAATAAACAAAAATAAATGTTATCAAAGGTCAAGAACTCTTCTTGACTTTGTATTCTTCCATATTTGATATACTTTATTGCAATTTACATCATTTTATTGAGGTCCATTTAAAGACACTCTCATTAATGCATCCCATAACTTCATCATATGAGGATAGCTTCTATGCCAATATTATGTGTTACAAAAGACTCTCCATGCATCTTTCATCTTGAAACCCTCACAACTCAGATGCAATGAATCAACAAAACCCTCACAACTCAAATGAAATGAATCAACAAAAGAGTTTAACTCCCTTTTACAACCAGTAACATCAAATATGGATACAAATTCATTTACATTATTTGAAGTAGTATGTTGCAAATGTTGGAGAAGTTTATCAAGCCAACGCTCTGAGATATTATCTCAAGTTTGACGATCTAATGGATAATAAGAAGGACTGAAGAGTTTTGCAGCCAATCCTTATTCAACTCATTATCTAAAATTTCAACATGCTCACCAATAAAACATAGCTACTATATTATCTTGAAAAACATCAAAGCTAGTAAATCGCCTGTAAAAAAAAATGCTTTAAGGAATCAAAGCCGGTGAATCATCATAAAAAAAAATGCTTAATCCTTAAATGTTGTATTATGTTGAAAAAAATCAAAGCTGAGAATAATTATTTGTAAAAGGAAAATAAAATTTCAACATGCTCATTGCTCACCAATAAGTTTGATGCTGTATTATCTTGAAAAAAATCAGCTGAGAATAATTATTTGTAAAAGGAAAATAAAATTTCAACATGCTCATTGCTCACCAATAAGTTTGATGCTGTATTATCTTGAAAAAAATCAAAGTTGGGAATTAGTACAAACAAAATGTTGTTGAAAAAACAAGTTACAATGCTATAAAATAAATGATTTCAGTAGTGAAAATTTGTGTTATGTGATTATTCATAAGGATATCCTATATATATTAAAACAAATGTAAAATTAGAAAATATTGATAATTAGAAATAAATCTAAAAATCTTAAATTTAATGTTAAAGTTTCTAAATTATGTAGAAAATAAATCTTGTTAAAATATTCAAAAAGTTAAAAATCAATTATATTCTATTTTGAAAAGATTTTGAATTAATATAATTTTTATAATAAATATTATAAGTCATATATATTAATAAAAAGCAATGATAACTATTAGTAAAAATGTCAAAATCTTTAAAAAATTAGAAAAAACTATATTTAATCTTGAAAATATTTTATTTTCAACAGATTTTGAATTAATAAATATATTTATAATAAATTATATATATTAATATAAAGTGAAATTAAAAAATATATTCCAAATCTAAATTAATTTATATTTTTATTATAAAAATTATTTTAATATATATATATACAATAAATTTTTACGGTTTAATAATAATTTGAAGTGTCAATTTTACGGTTATATAAAAATATAGCAAGTCAAATGATACGGTCTAATAAATTTTTAGGTTGTAATATACGGTCCAAAATGCAAAAAACAGTCAAATAGACCATCAAATTCCAGGCCTGCGCGAGAGACTTAAGGTTGGAGGAAATTATTCTTAATTTCGGAGGCAAATTGCATTTGGATACCGTCAAACTTTGAAGACGGGGACATAATTCTAAAATCACCTTAAATGCCTCCGCACTTAGCTCAACGTGTTTAAGATAACATGTTTCAAGTTTAGGGAAACCCTTAAATAGCGCAGGCACGTACGTCATCTTAAAATACTTGAGAGATAGAGATGTAAGGGTCAGGCATGAAAAGATAGATTCCGAGATCTCCATCGGAATACCTCTAGTTTTCAAATATATGCACTTCACACCAGATAAAGAAATCCACAGAAGCCACGTGTCAATGCTACTTTCAAACATGTCACAATTGTCAAGCTCAAAAGTTTCAAGGCCACCACAGTGCATAAGAATAATCTTGTTGATTATGTCTTCAGCCATAGTAGTACAGATAGAATCGATAAATTCATGAGAAAACTTGAGATGGGGTATCTGAGTCCACGCTCTACACCATTTTCGGGAAACCGCAGAAAAGCGAACGACTTCTTTTAGAGGGAGTCTCGTTAAAATGTGTGAACACAAAAGATCAACTGGAAAATTCATTAGATTCATTCTACCCATTTTTTTCTCTAAACCTTCAATTGAAGTGGGAAAATATTCAGAAACATACAATGTGAGTGAGCAAGGATTTATCTGTAACTAGAAAAATTAATGCGAAAGGCCAATACACTTGGAAATAATGACAGAGAGGCTTCTCATATGTGGGCTCTCTAAGTTCAGGACTTCCCAAATAATAATCATACGATTGTGTCTAATAATAATAAACAAAAGCTCAAAGCCAACGCATGCAGTGAACTAAAACTCTGTCCTCTGTTGGAAACTATAATTTCTCCCAGTTTGTATCCAGCGGTGGAGAAAACTAAGAGTTAACTCTGTCTAAATTTGCATCAGCGGTACGTAAATAACTAGAAATAAACTTCAGTTTACATTTTCTGCATGAGAAGTTGCAGTTGTAACTTGAGATAAACTAGAAATTAGTTAAGTTTTCCTTAATGTCAGTTATATTTTAGTTAACGTTGTTTGCATGTTCGAAAACTATGAGTTAACTTCTGTCCAAATTTGCATCAGGTACGTAGATAACTAGAAAATAAACTTCAGTTTACATTTTCTGCATGAGAATTGCAGTTGTAACTGCAGATAAACTAGCAATCGCACCTTGGTGTGCAATGGGTACACCGAAGAGGTGTGGAAGCTCAATTTGAAAAAGGTCTATTTTTTGGTACATTTGTGCAATAAAGGTCTCATTGGAGAAGTGATATGCATTTATCTAGAAGGATCTAAAGATGATTGAAACAAAACCTGTGAATTTGGAAAATAATCAAGCTCCTTTACCATAAATACCTACATGCATGGTTCCATTTTTTTGCATTACTATTTTGTCATTATAAGTTTCTCTTGTTAGGTTTGTCATTATTGGCGACTTTGATTAATTTAACTATCAAATGTTATGTCGTCAATAACGCTATCCAACGGGAGTTAAAATAAAGAGCTGAAAATTATTCAAAACACACATCACACCAACAAACGACAAAAATGTCTCATGCAACTTGACTTTCTAAAACAAGACTATTTGAGCTGATCCATATCCAAAAAAAAAAACAGGGACAAGGTAATGTCAAGCTGTCAAAAAAAAATTAAAAAAATGCACTTACCTTTTTTTTGCACACAAAGGTAGAATACTGACAAAATTTATGAGGTTTGGCTTTACACCTGCGAATTACATTTTCTTGGAAGTTGGCAGAATTTTATTATCAAATTCATATTGTGCACCACCCTTCCTAGTCTTTCATATATGGGGTGCTCTACCATGGGAAACTGTTTAGTCCACAACTTATTTGATGGTATTCCAAAATCCATCTATAAAAATTTGGTTTGACAATTGCCCGGTTACAGTTTTGTTTGACACCTGCTAATCATGATCATATAATTTTTTAGAACCCCTCCAAATTTACAAGTAAATGCCTGAAACTCTATTTTACATTCATGGTCCAAATTATATATATTCTCATTGCAATGAAGCTGTAAAAGTTGGACCAGCTAGATCTCATTCAGGATCACTCTTCCCCGATCTCCCACATTTTGGCTGCTCGGTAATTCTGGTAACTGTCATGGGTCTGTCATATTCGATAATATTCTCAAAGTATCATGAAGTTAGTTCTAACAATAGGCTGAATGAGTTTCTACCAGACACTTGCAAACTGTTGCAAAATCACCTTTTAAATTAATATATAGAATTCTTAGAAATTTAGAATAAGATACCTGAAGCAACATGGCCTTTTTTAAAAATCAAATTCTACATTGGGTGTCAGTGTGAGTGTAAATGGTTTTATCATTCATTTATTACATTAATATTGAATCACTTTTAAATTAATATATAGAATTTAGAATAAGATACCTGAAGCAACATGCTGCTTTTTGTTAATCAAATTCCACATTGGGTGTCAGTTTGAACAAAAATTATTTTATCTTTCATCTATTGCATTAATATTAATGTCTCTTATAGCTGTTCTACCTTTGACAAATACTATATTGTTTTTACACTTTTTAACATACAATTGAAAGTTTGTTAACCTGAGATAAGAGTATACAATATTGCCTAGATGGAGACATGCTGACATTATAACCTAATCTTCTTTGTAGCATGATGTGGAAGCTAGGGTATTTGTGGTGGCTGTTGTAGGTGCCAAAGAATTGAGCCTAAGACAATCCATCCAGTTGACTTTATACATTAGCACTGCCACTGAGGATGGCAATCTTGCTTTCAAATCTGATTGAACTTGCCACAAATTTAAGGTGTGATGCTAGCAATCAAGAGAAACCCATGTCTCTCTGAATCGTGGGTCCAACTTCACTTGTTGCATCATCCATCAATGAGTCGGATTCAACATCAAGTAAGTTGAATGTGAGGAGGCTAGACCCTAGCTGTTGAATTGAGAGTTCGCTAAGGGCAGGGGATGCCGACTCCAGTATCATTGGAGGTTGATGCCAATTCACTTGGTCCAAATGATATGTGGATGTGGCCTCTACCATCACTTAATGGCTTTGATCCTAATCTTATGGTATTGAAGAACTTCTTAGGGCAATCTTGGGTCCTCGTTCCCAACAAAATGGAACAATTAAATTGTTAAAGGCAGAAGCTGTAGCTACAGAAGAAAGTTGGAAACAACACATTTAATATGGAGACTTGGCTAGAGTGGAGATGAAGTCCTCTTTTGTACGGTTGCAGTTTCAGTAGAAGGGGGATAGCTCACACAGTTAGGGAAATATATACATATTCAAGCCAAATATATTGATTGCCAAATCTTTTGAACTTTCAAGCCTACCCAAATATTCAAGCCATTCTACACTACTCACATTGAGGGACCTAGTCAAATGAAGTGTCGACAGGTTTTTGCAGTATTCCACAACCAGTTATCCCTGGAGTGAAATTCAGTCTCAATGCTTTAAGCCCTTTACAAGAACCCAGATACCCTAGACTCACATGAGTAATAAATGTGCAGAAGCTGAGAGTTAGATCAGTGAGGCCAGTGCATAATACATTATCTCCACTTTGGCTAAGTTAGGGAACTGTATACAAAGTGTAGATAACGCCTCATTTGTTGGGTTTAAACCACACCCCACCCTCAAATATTCCCTTTGGTCCCTCTCAATTTGATAAAATCTTTTGCAGAGTAGGGCAGAAGTGTTTCGCTCTGATGTGTTCTCAATCTGATGCAGTACTTCCCACACCAACTGATCTGGTAAAGCTTCCATCATCCTCAAAACCTCTAAGGATGCCAAATTGCTGGCACATCTAGTCACATCCACTTACATCATCAAGATTATACTACACACATAACAGGAAAACAAAGGTTAATTAATCACCAAAATGTCATCTATGAACATCCATAAATAGAAAATCATATACACCCATAACAAAATTCCTGGTCATTGATTGAAGTTTTGAACCCAGACAAAATAAGGAATACTCACCTGCCAACATACAAAGAAAATAATTAATACAGGAAGACCTCGAACTATTCATCCAGGGACATACATGTTGCCCCTAAAAAAGGTTCAGAAAGATACAGACCTCATATAGGTTAAAAGAAGGGCAGGTCATCAACACGGAAAACTCATGCCCACAACTGCCTACCATACCAAAAATACAAGCAAATTAGCCGCAACTACTTGCACCATCCAAATTGTTCCACACAAGAAAATAAAGGGCAAAAAAATGCACCAAAATGTTGTCATGAAGAAAGCAGTTGAAACTTGACACACATATCAGTTGAAAGGAAAAACTCAAGCCCATATCATAGTTCCCGACCATGACTGAATTCACATGAAACAGCATTACCCTATGCCTTGGTACAAACAGAACAATTAATACAGCAAATCTAGTAAAGCTTGGATCCTGTTTAAAATTTCTTAGAATAACAGAATTGTGGGCATATCTGGGCACAATTACAACAATGTCAAGAGCATCCTACATAGAAAACAAGAAATAAATCACCAAAGGGGCACGAATAACATCAAAATTGAGAATCAAATGGGATGAGCTCGATAACTAAATTTCACAATTTCGTAGCGGAAACCTGTTCAAATACCTTGAAGAATTTTAGATGCATATCTACAAATATTGAATGAGTGAATAAACATGCAACTATTTGGGTAGTGAAGGTAGGTGCAATCTGTGGGTGGCAATCAGCAAGGGAAATTTGCCATAACAAATACAAAGAAAAAAGTAATTATTAGATAACAAAATATCAAAATTGAGATGCAAGGAAAACACAGATACCCATATCACAGTGAATGGCGATAGATTAGAACAAAACAAGCATATTCACATGCTGAGGTATAAATAAAACAATCAATAAGCCAAGCTACAGAGATCTTCACGCACAGAAATGCATGGGATTAGATTGACAGACTCTCTCCTACAAAGAAACGAAAAAAAACTCTTATTGATACACAAAGTAAATACCCACATCAGAATCCATTATTAAAAAATGTATACATACCTCGGAATCCTTGTTCCCGAATTGTAGACTGCGCAAAGAACAGCCCAAGATTACTTGAACCACATCTGTCTAATCATTCATTCTAGCTGCACCTGTCCTTGGAATCCATGCGACAACCCTGAAATTGCGAATTTATTTTCTTAGAAAATGCTTCTCTCCACGAGTTAATGACCTCACTTCATTCATATCAGATATCAATTCAATGGCCCTTCAGTAAATACCCAACGTAGATTTTATTCCAAGTGATTGGATTTGAGCATAGTTTCTAAAGCCTTTTCAACAAATCCATTTTGTACATATCCTGCAATCATTGCAGTCGATGAGATGACATCTTTTCAGGTTTTCTGTCAAACAGTTCACGTGCCTTGTTAATGCTTCCAATGCTTCCACTTTTTTTGCATACAAGTCTACTAAGGCAGCTGCGACTATAATATCTGATAAAGTTCCTCTATCCTTTATGCTTAGATGGATGTCCATAATGTTCCAAAGCCCTCATTTTGGCATGGCAGGGAGGATGCTAGCAAAGGTTGCAGAATTTGGCTTTAAACCTGACAATTGCATTTGCTTGGAAATTTCTAAAGCCTTTTTAACAAATCCATTTTGCGGATATCCTGCAATCATTGCAGTCCACGACACCACATCTCTATGAGGCACCTTGTCAGAAACTTCACGTGCCTTATCTGTGCTTCCACATTTTGCATACATGTTTACCAGGGCAGTTGCAACTACAAAATCCGACAAAATTCCTCTATCCTTTATGCTTTGATGGATGTCCATATCCTGTTTGAAAGCCCTCATTTTTCACAGGCAGGAAGAATGGTAGCAAAGGTTGTGGAGTCAATTACAATTTTACCCTGATAACCATATCGGTTACGGCACAAGGTATATCATAATATCAGATAAACTATGGCATACATAACCCCATATTGAATCCTTCTGTGTGTACGCTTCCATGCAAATGAAATTCATAAAGTTCAAAATAGATAATTTACACCCACTAAGCAATGAATAGTATCTAACCTGATAGGCTAGGCGGACCTGAAATCCATGGCTGGGCGGCGTAGTGAGACCTGTTCCAGACAGATGCCCTGCACAAAACCAGAGAATTTTGACAGAAACTTCGAAAACTATAAAAAGGACTTTTCAGGGCAAAACCGAAATGGGTAAAAAATTAAATCATTAAAAATGCAAAAAAAATTAACTGGGTAGAGAGACCAAATCTCTACGAACCCTCGTCGCCTTCAAATCAACACTCTCATTGTCGTTAACATTAGCAGACTGTAAGTCGACGGAAGATCAGGAGTTCTCGTCGTGGATTTGGGTAGTCGCCTGGACTGAGAAAACTGAGAAAGGGCAGATTTCTCAACGACTTCACTGCGATATGCGGAGTGTGCCTAGCCATGACGCAGAACAGATAGGCGGCATTAAATTTGCATTTTCGGAATGAATGGATCAGATCATTCTGATCGTATAACATCCCCTCTAAAGCATTGCAGGCCGTTGATCGGTGAAGTTAGCCGGGCAAACCTCAAATAGGATACGCCTTCGGCGTAAACTAGAAATTAGTTAAGTTTTCCTTATGTTTGCATGTCAGTTATGTTTTAGTTAGCACATTGTTTGCATGTTTTAGAATTATCTTGCAAACTCCAAACTCGTTAATGTAATCGACTTTAATTAGACAATAAAATTCATTCATGTTGTAGCACAAATATTGTCTCCTCTGCCCACCATCAAAGTGGTAACAGAGCAAAGGTAAAATTAGTGATTATATTTGCATATCATGGGCAGAGCTCAGAATTGAAGTTCGAAGAGCACAGGTAGCAACTGATCCTCACCCAGTCGAAGTCAAGTTGTTCCATTCCATCGTTTTTATGGATTTTTATAGTTTTTGAAAGCATAAGAAATCGCTGCAGAAAAAGAGAAAGGAGAAGTCGCCCCCAAAGAGATCGCTTCACAAGTAAAGAAAGAAGTTGAAGAGGGGTCGCAGTTATTGGTTTATTCAGAGCAGAGGACTCGCAACACTCCATATCAAATCATGGTTAGCAAAGTTTGAAGGAAGGATTTCCCACGTCCAGAGATCGTTGTATTCGCGAGGAAGGTATTGCTGTCCACCTAAGTCAAGCGCTGAAAGAGATAATCGCTGTTAAAGGAAAAAAATTTGGAGCTCATTTTCACTTTGCGAGAGTCTCTCGAGGGTTTTAATGGTGTCCAAATTGATATTTTTTAGCTTAATGCATCAAACTCATTAATATTTTTAATTTTAAGAAAATATTAAAATCAAAGCTCTAGACTGTAATTTATGCCCTTTAGAAAGAATTTAGAAAAAAGCAACATTAAAGATAAGATTTTAAGTGAATGGAACACTAATCCCAACTTACACCAACCAAGTACAAATGGGTATTTAGCTTCATGGAGATTCATTCATGGTTGGTGATGGTGCATGAGTAGGCTAATAGAGGAAGAAAGACCATATGTTCATTAAGAAGAAATTGGGAGAAAAAATAAGCTAAGTTTAAATTTGTAATGATAAGAGGATCTTGATTGAATTATATATATATATAGTTCATATGAGAACCAAGGATAACATACTAGAGTAAATAAGCTTCGATAATAAAGGAATCTTGTAAGTATGGGGAAGAAAAATATATCAAACTAAATGCACTACCAAAAGATAGATCAATTGGGATTTTTTTATAGGAAAGTGTGATATTTAATTGAAATCCTAATGTATTAATGTTGTATCTTCAACAATCTTGGAATGAGTACTTGGATGCCTATGTTGTCAAAAGATATTATTATTTTACTATTAGTTCTCCTCATGTTGAAATTTCCATGAACTAGTTAGGATGCAAATCTCCACCACTAAGCTACCCACCCACTTTATGACAAGTCAATTTACGATTTAGGTATGCTAATTTTTTTGACACCTTCTTCACATTGTGAGATATTACCAAATAATTATAATGGTCATTTGGTTTTGTGTGGATCATGAACCATGTAAGGGTGTGTTTATTGATCTTACTCACCAATAAAATGTATGCATTGAATAATTTTTGTTTTATCATCATTTTATCAACAAGCATATGCATATTTGAGGGTTTATTTAAAATTGACTAATGATATGTTGATTGAAACTATAGGATACATTATTTTACCTTAATTTTTTGGTCTAAAAGATGAGGGAAGTTCTTATTCTATGTCATATTCTTTCTTCTTTAGATGTATCTCATATTTTATTTGGGTATCCATGGATAAAGCAATATCAAGCAACATCATCTATGTCATGCCATTAAGGTATCAAATATGTTTGAACACTAGTAAAGAGGTTACAATTGCAAGAGATCCGTATATGCCTTTATTTTAGATTAAGTCATTTAACCTTAAATAATTTTAAGAACATACATAAGGATCCTCTATATAAGTGCAAGGATTCTTTGCCTAATTTGTAAAATTTTCAAAAGGAATAACAATGGTGGGAAAATCAAGACAAGATGCAACAATTTAGAATTCCTAAAGGGTTTACAATTATTAGAGCCAAAGTAGGTTATATTTTGGTTTTATATTATAAAATGATTCAAGAATCTATAAGGCCAAAAGAACCATAAGCATTGCAAACTTTAGTTTAGAAGCATAAGGGATTGGATATTTTCATTCCTAAACATGGTTTTCATTAAAAAAATTACTCATGTACTATACATACATATTCATGTATATGTGAATATATCTACATATGTATACATACACATGCACATATCTAAATATGTATATATGTATATATGTATATGTAGATATGTAGACACATTCATGTATACATACATATGTATATATGCATGTATATATGTATATACATACATTTATTTTCTATATGTATATATATATATATATGTATACATATATACGTATACATAAATACACACACATATGTATGTATGTATGTATGTATGTGTGTGTATGTATATTTATGTATACGTATATACATGTATGTATATGTATATGTGTATGCATACATGTATATATATGTATATATGGATACACACACATTTTGGTTTTGTTTTGTAAGCATCCTCTTTTGAGGACAACCCTTTGTTGATGATGTTGAGTATTAGTTTGTTGTAAGTGTGTTTATTATTTTAATATCATTTTAAAACAATATTTTATTTATTTATAAATTTTGGTATAATCTCTAATTTTATAATATGTTTGTGTGTGTAGGTTGAGTTGCATAATTGTTAGGGGCACACACAATCAACACAATGCAAGATAATAACTAATTCAAGGGATCGAAGTTCAGTTTCTAGTCAAGCAAAGAGAGGCATAATGTTTCATTAATAGCATTTGCTACACATACATAAACACTTTTATATCTTTATGACACATTCATAACTATTTTCATGAATATATATTGGTGATATTTTGTAGTCTAAGAGACAATGTTGGCCTCATGTCACTGTATATGATATTTTCATGATGTATTATGTATGTCTTCATGACCTTATCAAGATCAATATATAAATATTTTGTGCATATTCATAGCAAATGGTTTGTGCTTATTCTATCTATCTATATTACCCTTTATCTCTATCTCTCTTTATCACTATCTCTCTCACATATATATGATGTGCATGAATGTTGAATGGCATACATGTAATGAACCCATACTAGTTCTAACTCTATTTAGCCTATCAACAAATAAAGATTCAACATTGGTCTTCTAGATTTACATACATCTTAAGAATTTACTACCATAATCCATAAGACAAAGCAACAATAACCCATATGGGTGTTTAGACTCACAAGTGAAAGTCAAAATGTTATAGCTAGCTATCCCTTCACTAAAAAATAGTAGGGTTTTTAGTTCAAACAAGGAATTACCCCATTTTATTGTATGGTTCTATATACTAAAACCCTATCTCCAATAACACACATAAAGTAAAAAAAATATCTACTATGTTTGGCTTCATGAATGCAACACAAGCTTCTAAATGTCCTAGGTAGAGCAATAGATTTCCATTCACATAGTAGAAATTACAAGCTAATGCTTTTTAACATGATTTCTAGAATTTCATACAAGAATAGCTTTTTCTCTTACATTACATATAAAAATACTAAAAAGAACCTTCATAAAAAATCATACCTCATTACCACCAAGTAAAAACTATTAGGTTTACATACTCGAATTTCACAAGCTTCAAAAATGTATAATTTGCACTACCTTCTTCCTCCTTTTGCCTCTATCCTCCCCTTTTCCCTCTTTCTTTTCCTTTTAATCCTTCCTTGATTTCCACCATTTTTGCCATATTCTCTACATGTTTCCCATTTCCACTTCCTTTGCCTTTATTTCTTCCCACTTTGTGAACAATAAAGTCCCACTCTCTCTTCACTTACTCATCATTCAAGTTTCCTCGAATAGCGTACCTCAACATTAATGCTTGATACTTAATATGATGGGGCCAAAAGGTGGGGTGGCCACTTTTTGGCCCCACATCTTTTTGCACTCGCTCTAATAAGGTTTGTCCTTTTGATAATAGTAATGTCCAAAGGTGGCTCTTGTTTGCATGTGGATACATTTATACCAAACATCAACTTTTAGTGATATGTGTGAAGATTTTGTAGTGGTTCTATATATTGTTCTTATTCTCTAAATATAAAGGAGGATGAATAATCAAGTCATGATGGACTAATGAAAGAAGATGAATTGAATAGTGATAGAAACTAGTCTACTATAGTTAGTGATGATGAAAATACATTATATAAAATTATGCAGGGATTCTCATATTACTTAGAATCTCTAGTGTTACAATATGAATAGTATTTTAAACACATGATAGACCTTTTTCTAGAGTGTCTCTACAAACTTGTGACCATTGAATTTGCTTGGGAGTATAGAAAATTGCATTATAATACATCAAATAATAGGGTAGAGAATGTAATTGTTAATTTTATGGTTTCCAAGACCAAACTTTGTAAATGATATTAATTGAGGGCATGAAGACACAATCAAGTCTTTGTTCTTGATGGTTTGATTTATATTTTCAATCAATGGTTCCATTTATACACACTACATGAGGAAATTGTTCAATAAGAGTAACTTATAGTTTTAGTCAATTATATTTCAATTTGTACACACTACATGAAGACAATGTTCAATAAGTGTAACATATATTTTTAGTCAGTAATGGTTCCATTTTTACACAATCCACAAAGACAATGATAAGGCAAACAACTTTCCCACTAAAAAAAAGAAACTAAAGTTAATAGAATGTATAGTTTTAGTTGTAAATTAGTCTATCTTATGTAAAAAATATGCATGCTCTATTTTGAAAAAATATCTCATTAAATATTTTTATTATATGATATGTTTTAGATTGTAATATTTAATACAGGACAAATGAAATGTGCACCTATCTATTTTATGTGAGATATATATTACTTAATTTAAAATAAGTAAAGCTCAATATACATACTTATAATAGGATAAAAATGACAATTTATAAAATAATGTATATTGATCCTATAATAAAAATACAAGAGAATAAAATTAGACATGAATAGACTAAAAAAAAAGAAAAATTTGTATGTAAACAAACTCTAGCGTATTGATAATTGTGTATATTTTATCATTAAGCATTCTTTATATTATGAACAAGCAAACACACTATATAATTCACAAAGAAGATTAGGGTTTTTAGCTTCATTTGTTATATGGAGATATTTTATTGTAATGTACGTAATCAATGATATGATTCTTGATTTTTTATAAGATTTAATATTATAACACCTTAACAAATCAAGCTATGACTTTCACGGTTCACTCCTACATGTATGAAATTTGCATTTTCATCTACAAGTTTGACCCTAAATTTGTAGTTTTAAAATTATTTTGTGAGCTTAACCCTACATTTCTAGTCTTTAGGAATGTATTTATCTCCATTTTTTAGACTATGTTGAGAGCTATTATAATGTTTTTTTGCACTAACTTTTGGAGGAAACTCGTTTTTCCTTACTCAAACCCTTGGATTATGCAAAACGGGGAAGCAAAATACTATATTAAAAATGCTTTAAAAACTTTCAAACAAGTGCAATTTGAATTCAACAAATTTAAAAAAATTTGCATATAGGGTTTCGAAATTAAACAAATACATGCATTTTGAACTAAAAAAAAAGGAATTTTAAATACCTCGTGCTCAATAGTGGTCGATATGTGAATTGGAATGATGAAGTTTGAAGAAAGGACCCAAAATTTACTTTCGCCGGTGAGAAATTTTGTTGGGTCGCCGTTCAGATTATGTTCGCCGCGCACAGGGACAGTGACTAACTGGTAATTCACAGTGAAAGTATGAAAGTGAAAGCACTTTTTTTGGTTTTGTCATATTCAAGGGGTTCAGCCGAACCACCTTAAATATGATTTTTTATTAGGCTCGGTTTAGGGTTCGGCCGAGCCATGGGTTCGGCCGAACCCATTTGCTATGAAGAGTGGGGAAATTTTGAAATTTCCTTCCTCTTCAAAAGTGTAAACCACTTATGTGGCTTCACCCATTGCATACACTTTCAAATAGTCCTTTTCATTGTAGGGCTATTGTAATTCATAGCTTAGAAGTAATAAAAACAAAATGTCTCAATGATTGGAGCTCCAACTACTATTATTCAAGCTACAACCTTTATGCCCTCTAGTAGCTCTCAAGGGCCATCCAGTCAAACTCCTAGCACTTCACTCAATGTACCTACATCGTTAAGGGAAAAGCACACTCTTTCCCCATCCGGACCAAATCCCATTGCAACCTTAAACCCAAACCATAAACTTTAGTCCATCGAGGGTCGTGTCTTGAGTAAAAGTCCAATTCATAAGTACAAAAATTCAAGTAATGATGGCAAAGTCTTTGGGTTCAATTTCATAGATAGAGTAGGGTTTGAGATACATGTAACCTACTTTAATGAACTTGTAGATAGGTTCTACCATATGATCGAGTCCAATAGTACTTATGTCATGTCAAATGGCTACATTAAAGTCGGGAACACAAAATATAGTAGCAACAAAAACCCATATGAAATATTCCTCCATAACTCCTCAACCATAAGTCCATCCATCTACTAGACTGCACTATACCCATAAACAACTACCATATCAAAAGCATTAAATCATGAATGTGAATTCCTATTGATTCCCTTGTAGATGTCATTAGTGTTCTTCTATCTATCTCTACTACATCATAAATATGAAAAAGGGATGACACTAAAACAATAAAGTGTACAACTACAATCATGGGCATGTCAGGTTGTACCACACACTTTGGGGTAGTCATTGCCAAATTGTTGGGAAGCAACTAGCTGACCTTCCCCTACAACCCAACCCACCAATTATTTTGATTAAAAGTGGCCGGATAACCTCATGGTCTAGAAAATCTATTGATACCATCTTTCCTACTACCATTGTAATCAATCTCAATATGGTTGAGGCCTCAACATTGAAGACACGGTATGCCACTACAAGGATTTCCTTGCCTTGTCTTTGCCTCTCAAAGAACCATCTATCAACCTAGAAGTTTTAAAATCCAATTCCTATTTCAAGTAATGTGAAACCAAGCTCTCTTAACAAATAGAATGTCTGTGTAAAGGCCACAATAATAAAGCTCCACTTAGACAACTTCTACTAAATGTCTTTCCCTTCATGGTGGAAAGAAAGAAGTGTAAGAAAAAGGTTCTCTAGATTACCCCAAGTGCATTTAAATACCCCAAGTGTTCTGCGGACATTGCTCCATGTGATTTTAGCTACATGCTCAAGATGGACTTGCAAGATGGTACAAGTCATCTTCTTAATGTTACTACTTTTGAAGAACCAGTGACAACGTTGTTAGGAGTTTGCGTAGAATATTTTCAACTCCTACTAGCGGAACCTAATGGTGCTAGCCAAATTTTAGACACAGTTGTCAAAAACGAGTTCCTGCTAGCATTGTCCATCCAACCAAATGCTTTTGGTGGCTGTGAAGCACAAAGCATTGTTATTACAACTATTAAATCAGCTTAGTTTCCTATTGCACTATTTTTAAGTACATTTGTTCTGTCATGTGTAATTGTGCATTTTATGTAAGCACAACGAACAATTACACAAAATATATATACATATTTGCATTGTAGAATATGAAAAACATATTGTTTCATAGGTGAAAAGGAGGGTGCACTAATGGTACCACTCTTCTCCCACAAACATTCAATAATTTCCTAGGAGCCCTAATTAGATTGACTATCAACCTCACAAGGTGAGTCAATTCACAACAAGGAAGACCTAGGAGGGGGCTTTTTCAACTTTTAGGGGTTCACCATTAAGCCAAAGCTAGGAAAAGACACTTTAACATTCAACTCACAAAACCTAATAATGCAAGCCAAATAATAAATACAAATGATGAAATTAAGCTACACCAAGTTAGGGTATGTGTACCTGGGAAGTTTGGAAATGTGATGAGGATTTCAGAAATACAAAAATGTTGTCAAAATATGCTATGGAGAACTAAGATGCCCTTACTGTTGTCTTAGTCCCGCTACTATTTTTTGGGGGAGATGCAGAATCTTCGGATGCCAAAACAATATCCGAAAGAATATTTATAAAAATCCACTGGGAGGAATAAGACACCCTTACTATTGTCTTAGTCCCATTTGAAATTTCTAAAATTTCTAAATTTGGTCCTGAGCTCCAAGGTCTGCACTTGCCTCTTCTCATATCTGAGGTCCCGAATCTTCTGAATCTGGCTTGTAGGTGAGTTTCCGTGAAGATGACAACTTTGTAATGCAACTTTGCATGCATCAAATGATCTTCAAGTCCTCAACCTAAATTTGCAATCACAAACATGCGAGAGGAGAAAAACTTATTCATTTGTTAGTAAATGGGGGTTTTCCTTGGTCAAACCCCTTATAGGAAATTAAACCAAATGATGAAATGAAGCATGAAATATGAAATATATAAATGATATCACCTTGTATGATGTATTGTGAAGAAAATTTGCAATCTACCATGTAGTAGCCATGAAGAATGTAGATCTTGGATCCATGGATATGATGTGAACAATGGTTGCAAATAGATCTTCAATATGCTACATCCACAATCATGGCTCAACAACATGAATGGATACAATAAACCCTTGGCATGATGATTGAATATTGATGATGGCTTCTAATGCTTGATGAATTACTCTTGAGTGCATGAAATTTCCTTAGGAATGAATAATTGAATGCTTGGATGTTTAGATTTCTTGTTAGGAGAAAATGAGAGAAGGAGCCTTGTATTTATACTCATCTATGCTTAATATCTCAAAATTACATCACACCAAGCTAACATATTACTTCATTAAATAAAGGAGGCTAAATCTTGCCAGAATTTAAAATTAAATCTCAAAAATAAATCAAGGGGGAATAAGATGCCCTAGGTGGCGTCTTAGTCCCAAGTCACGAAACTTGGGGCATAGACACCAAAAAGGGACCTTTTCAGGTACATTCACTATTAGGGTCCCAAGACCCATGGAGGACAGAGATGCCCTAGGTGGTGTTTTATTCCCACTCCACAAATCAAAGACACACAGACAGAATCATTAAATGATCATTTATGTTTTGATGTTTTTTAGGATTTTGCATAAAAAGATATAATTCATAGGTCTTGTAGATGCAAAATAGGACCAATTAAGCCATAAAGAAGCATAAATAAAGGAAGGTGGGCCCAAACAAGTGAAAATGTAAAGGGATCCATTTTTCTACACTACATTTAGCCCCCACTTTAGTGAGAGGATGAACTTGCTTTAAACTCACACTAAAGTAGTCAACCATGCAATCAAGAGGGGTTCCCATGCACGAATGCTAGTAAGATAGGATGACAATAACCAAGAGGGATGATCAAGCCCCCGGGATCAAGATCCTATGGAAAACTAGCATAGGCACAAATGAACACACATGTGGATGATATATGAAGTCATAATTAGATCACCAACATAAAACATCAAGGATAGAAAAAATAAAAATAAAAATAAAAATCAAATGCAACGGATCAAGCTTTGACTGGCCATCCAACACGGTGGATCAGGTCTAGGCTATTTGTCCAAAAAATATTACAAGTGGAACATGTTGTCCACCATGCAAACAAAATGCATGCTCACAAGGGCTAGTGGGAGCTAGGTGTCCACTCTAGGTGAGCCCCAAGAGGTCCATATCAAAGTCATACCCCCATGACCATGATAGGGACAAAAAGAGAATGCAAACTCACGAGAGCTAGTGAAGCTAGGTTTTTCACTAGGTGAGCCCCAGGGGACCATATCAAAGCCATACCTCCATGACTTTAATAAGGCACAAAAAAGAAAAATGCAGCAAGAAAGAGAGATGCTCAAAAGGACTTTGCTTAATTCATGTGAGGTTTTAATCTTAGGGGACATTGTTCTTAATGTCTCTAAAAGAGGATAAATACAAGGTCTCATCCTAGGGAACATCATACCCAATGCTTCCAAGAGAGGACAAGCACAAAAGGTCTCATCTTGTTTCCAAGAGAGGAAAAGTGCAAGGTCTCATCCTGGGGAACAATGTATCTAATATTTCCAAGAGAGGATAAGGAAATATCACACTCTCAGAGGAATTCAAACCCAGAGACACCACCAAGAGGAAAAATGCATTGGATAAAGAAAGAAAATCACATCAAGGAGCATGAAAACAAGTGTGAATGAAATCATGCCAAGAATAATACCAATGTATGCCCCCACTTTAAATAAATTGCTAACATGTTGTGAGCAATTACTTTAAAGTAGAAGACATGAGAGCTTATTCGGAAAGCCCTATGCAAGTCATATGTTTCCGATAAGCTATGTCATGCAATAGGATGGAAGGGATGCTACCAAAAATACAATGCTCAGTACATCACATGCGAGCAAACTTAAGGCATGTCATCCACATCCAAAGCTTGTTCTTATATGTACATGAAAGGTGGTCAACTAGCCAAAAGAGACAACGACAAGCGACATATGAGGAAAAGGCTATCTAACCCCTTGTCCCCACTTAGTGCAGGACAAGGATGAGTTGATATGAAAAGAGGAACTAGGTGCTTCAACCCAAGGGAGTGCACCACAATCCTTAAGATGTTGAATTTTGCAACTCAAATATTTACATTCATTAGTAGAATGACCATGAATTCTATGATATGCACAAAATGAATTCTTGTAATAAAATTTATTTTGTGTTCTTGAATGGAGGGATATCAAGTGATATTGGAGGAGTCTCGACAAGATACCCTCCTGATCAATGGTAGAAGGTGTTCCTAAATTTTGTGGCAAAGATATCTTTTGCTTAGTATAAGATTTTATACTTACACAAGACTCTTTAGATTGTGAGATTTTTTTCTCTCCTTTACAGGAGGATGAAAAATCTAACGAATTCAAATCATTAGTGTTTTGCGTGATGACATTGACATTAAGTGAAGATTTATTTGTTTCTTGCCAAGGATAAAGACCACTAGTGTCTATCAGCTTAGGATGCACTACTATTAAAGTTGGCTTAGAAGGGTGTTTTGTGATAGTGTTGATATTAAGTGAAGGCTTGTTTGTTTCTTTCGAGGGACAATAACCAATACTACTAGTCTTTTCTTGCATGTGTGGCTCTATAGGGACACTGATACCTTGTTCTCTAGCACCACATCCTTTTCCACTGTAACCAAGTTGTTTTATAAGTTCGTAACCTTTTCCATAAATATTTTTCATTTATTTTGGATTTGGTGGTTGCTCATGATTAATTTCATCAAAGTTTGTTGTGTAATTTGTTGTCTTTTGTTCTAAAGTGGTTGAGGTGGATGCTTTCGAAGGGTCATCCGAATTTGGTGTTGACATTACCGCTTTTTATTTTCCCTTGTCTGAATCTTTGTTTATGATCTTGTATTCTCCTGGATGAATGTATGTTCAAAATATAAGGAACCCCTATCATCTTCTAATAGCTTTTTTACTTCTTCAATTTGTTTTTCTTTGTCTTTTTGTTTCATAGGTTCCACTTGTGTAGTTGGTGTTAATGTTTTCAAGGGGTTGTCTTTTTTTTCTCAAGTTGTAAGAAACTATAAGGCTCATTATTAGCATCTAATTTGTACACTTGTTGTAGACATACATCATTTTATGATGAAGTGTAGAAGGCACCACATGCATCTCATGAATCCATGGCCTTCCCAAAAGAAGATTATATGAAAGATCGTGAGGCACAACATGAATAGGGGTTTGTAAGGTATGCTTTCTAAATGCAATAGGTAAAGTTATCACTCCAAGAGATTTATTTCCCACGTTATCAACACCAAGTTTATCTAAAAGGCTTGCACTACACACATTTAAGGCTGAGCCATTGTCAATAAGGGTTCACTTTATCCCTGTGGTATTGTATTAAGTTATGATCATGAAAGAGGCTCATTATCAGCGTCTAATGTGTACACTTGTTGTTGTAGACATACTTCATTTTATGATGAAGTGTAGAAAGCGTCGCATGCATCTCATGAATCCATGGCCTTCCCAAAAGAAGATTATATGAAAGATCATGAGGCATAACATGAATAGGGGTTTGTAAGGTATCCTTTTTTACTATAATAGGTAAAGTTATCACTCCAAGAGATTTATTTCCCACATTATCAACACCAAGTTTATCTAAAAGGCTTGCACTACACACATTTTAGGTTGAGCCATTGTCAACAAGGGTTCGCTTTATCCCTGTGGTATTGTATTGAGCTATGATCATGAAAGTATCATATTGTTTTTGCACTTCCAAAGCAAGGAGCTCACTTTGGTGGAAAATAATGTCAGCATTTATTCCTTGAATTATGGCTACTATGTCATTCGACTGCATATTAGAAGTGATAGGAATTTTTTGTAAGGCACTTTGAAGCATAATGTGATAGTTAGGTGAATTCTAAATCAAGTCCTAGAGGGATATCTTTGCGGGAGTATTTTTAAGTTGTTCAACAAGATCATACTCCTTTCCACTTTGTGAAGGAAAATGAGGGACACTAGGAAAGATAGGATTAGGCAATGGGAGGGATGTTGAATGTATTTTTCTTGGTTGCGGATTGTTCCTAGTGTTGTATGTATGAGAAATAGTATTGTAACTCGATTGTTGCAAAACATTGTTCTTAGGTGGTTCAAGGATAAGGATAAGTTTGTTTTGAACTTGTGGTTTATGAGAGGGTGGATAAATGATAATTTTAGGCTCGATAGAGTACTCCAAGGGATATCTAATGTGCTTAACTTCAGAAGTCATATCATTATTTTCATGATCGAATGTCACTTCATCATCTTCATCTAGATAAGGAATTACGATTGTCAATGTTCTAATTTTCTTCCACCATTATATCTTCCCTAGTAGGAGAGTTTTTAGGAGAACTAAAAACCAAATGTTCTTGAAATTCAAGGGTTGGTTCTTGTAAAATGACTTCATCACATGTAAGGGAGTTATCAATAATTGAATTGTCTTGTTCATCAATAGTGGGGATAATAGGAGAAAGCTCTATTTGATTGTTATGATTGTTCATGACTTTATCCTTTTTCTCTAAGGTTTCATTCTCTTGTGCCATAGTTTCTACCCTAGTAGGGTAGATTTTAAGAAAGTGAAAAACAAGAGGTTCATCACATTTCATGGTTATATTTTGTAAGAAGATTCATCACAAATAGGGGAGACATCAAGGGAAGGACAACTATGATTTTCATGTGTGCCAATGATTGGATCATCTTGTTCAAATAGACCCTTCCAAATGTTAGGAACATTAGGAAGGAGAGAAATAATGGTATAAATCTCAATCATTAGATCCCTTGATACCAACATATCCTCCTCACAAATGTGTTTTTCATGATCGTTCACAATTGTATCCTTATTCATTAAAACATTTTCACAAATAGGGGAGGTGTTGGGAGATGAATGGAGACTAAGTAAAGTGGTGGAAATTAATTAATCTTCTATTTTTATACTATCTTCCCAAGGGGAATGAGGAGAAGGGAAAACAAGACCTTCATGATTCTCAATGATTGTACCTTCTTTCACCAAGATACCTTCGTCACTAAAAGGAGAGGTATTGAGAGAAGTACAATTATGATCATCATGGTTATCTATGTTTGTATTCACTTCTAACACATCTTCCTCACAAATAGGAGAGATAGGAGGGGATGTAAGTTTAAGGAAAACATTGACATTTTCACTCTCTTACACTAAGAGACGCTCATAACTAGGGAATGCATTGAATGAATGACTAACCTGCTTATTGACTAGGATTTTCTTTACAAACTTGGAGAAAACCAAAACTAACATTTTTGAAAAGTAATCTATGCAAACTTAAAATGCAATTTTTAGTTTTCAAGCACGATAATTTTTTGATTATACTATGCAATGATTTGAAAATGAAATGTTGTAAATGAAAATTTAGAATTGAGTTATGCATGAAAGGAAGCACGTAAGCTAGATTTAGTAAAATTTATGAAACATAAAGCCAACCCACTGAAACAAGTAACCTATGGCAGCAAACAAAAGCACATAAAAGTAGATTTAAACCATAGAAACTACAACTTTAAACTCAACAAGGACTAGGATTCCAACAAAGGCGTCTTGGTCCTACTGAAGGAATTTGGAGGATCCAGAAAGTGGAACAAAAAGAAAACAACTCAGAAAGGGTTTTGAGCCAAAAACCCTAAGAGGACTAAGACACCAGGAAGAGCGTTTTTGTCTGAGGGTGATCCCATAATACTGGTTTATTATTTTTGGCCAAATTGAACACTGAAATAATTTTTTCTAACTAAATCTTTACTTTTGGGCACCTATAGTGGCTAAACCATGAGGAATTTGAAGATGATGCAAACTAGTGATTTGTGACATTTTGTTTGTAGATTCTAAATATATTTTTTTCAAAAATTTTGGAATCAGATTGCACTTCTTTTTCCATCTTCAAAAACTATTTTTTTCAGTAAACACTATTTTTAAGGAGTGATGCTCACCATATACAACATAACTTTTTTTCCATAAAGGATAAAATTCTAAATTTTTCAAATTTAGATTTGTAACTATGATATCTAGTGCTTCCAATTGGTTTCATAGTGTTTTATTAAATATTTTTCCTTAATCAAGTTTCAAATTCAAACCAATTACAATTCAGACATAGGCGGACCGTATACAGCATAAATTTTTTTGTATGTATCTAAATTCAATTTTTTTTGTTGGATCAAGGACCTCAATATCTGGTGCACTCATATTTTTCAATTTTTTTGATAATCTACTATTTTTCCACATGTGCAGAACAAAGAGCTTGATTTTTGGTGAAAAACCTATATTTAATAAAACTAAAAAAACAAATATATAATAAAACCAAAACATATTAAAATTATATTCGTTGGATAGCTCATTCTGAGGACTACTATCATCCAATTGGGTTTGTGAAGTCTCCTCAATTTTCATCCTCAACCCAAGCTTCGAAGGGAAAAATTCTGGAGTTTTTTGGTGCTAGAGGGTGAGAAGGTGGGAAAAGGGGGGTTAGAGCAAACCAGGGGGTTCAAGCAAATCCCCTTTCCACAACCATTTTTTTTGCTCATTTTTCCAAGAAATGTGGGACCCAACATTTAATGGGTTCACTTGAAGGGGGGTTCTAGCAAACCCCCTTTGGGTTCGCTCAAACCAAATGTTCATTCAAACCCCCAAAAACCAAATTTTTTTGCATGGCCTGTCATTTTTTTGCAACTTTTCCTTCCTCACTCAAATTGTAAACCACTTTTGTGGGTTTACCCCCTAGTGGAGGTTTTTTAGAAAAACAACAAATATTGATTTGCTAACAATGTTTCCAAATTGCTTACCCAGGGACCTGATGTTTGGAAACAGAAAATTGTGCAAATGAATACAAGAAAAAGTAACTAGTGACAAGCGATTAGATGCAAATTTGAATGTAATTTTTTTTCAATTTTGAATGTAATAACAATGTTCCTAAATGAAATTAGGATGATGAACAATACACTTTTTTCAGTTTTTCAATGAGATAAAATGATGCAAGCAAGCAAAAATGCAACCTATATGCACTTTCACTAATGCAAATATGAGAAACTCTAGATTCACTTTAACTAAATATAAGAAACCCTAGATGCAATTTCACTAATGCAATATCTAATGCAAGAATGAATGCAATCTAGATCTAGAACTTTAATGAACTCCAAATTAGAAAATGAATGCTCAAAAAAGTTGAGTTCACCAAAATGTTTCGTAGGTGAAAAGGAGGGTGCACTAATGGTACCACTCTTCTCCCACAAACATTCAATAATGTCCTAAGAGCCCTAATTGGATTGACTATCAACCCCACAAGGTGAGTCAATTCACAACAATGAAGACCTAGGAGGGGGATTTTTTAGCTTTTAGGGGTTCACCACCAAGCCAAAGCTTGGAAAAGACACTTTAACATTTAGCTCACAAAACTTAGTAATGTGAGCCAAATAATGAATACAAATGATGAAATTAAGCTACACCAAGTTAGGGTGTGTGTACCTGGGAAGTCTGGAAATGTGATAAGGATTCCAGAAATGCAAAAATGGTGTCAAAATATGTTATAAAGGACTAAGACGCCCTTATTGTTGTCTTAGTCTTGTTGCTATTTTTTGGGGGAGATGCAAAATATTTAGATGCTAGAACAAGATCCAATAGAATCTCTGCAAAAATCCACTAGGAGGACTAAGACACCCTTATTGGTGTCTTCGTCCCATTTGGAATTTCTAAAATTTCTGAATGTGGTCTTGAGCTCCAAGGTATGCACTTGCCTCTTCTCGGATTTGAGGTCCTGAATCTTCTAAATTTGGCCTGTAGGTGAGTTTCCATGAAGATGACAACTTTGTAATGCAACTTTGAAACTTTTCACATCAAATGATCTTCAAGTCCTCAACCTAAATCTGCAATCACAAACATGCGAGAGGAGAAAAACTTGCTGATTTGTTAGTAAATGGGGGTTTTCCTTGGTCAAACCCCTTGTAGGTAATTAAACCAAATGATGAAATGAAGCATGAAATGTGAAATATATAAATGATATCACCTTGTATAATTTCTTGTGAAGCTAATTTTCAATCTACCATGTAGTTTCCATGGAGAATGTAGATCTTGGATCCTTGGATATGATGTGAACAATGGTTGTAATTAGATATTCAATGCTACATCCGCAATCATGGCTCAACAACATGAATGGATGCACTAAACCCTTGACATGATGCTTGAATCTTGATGATGGCTTCTAATGCTTGATGAATTGCTCTTGAGTGCATAAAATTTCCTTAGGAATGAATATTTGAATGCTTTGATGCTTAGATTGCTTGTTAGGAGAAAATAAGAGAAGGAACCTTATATTTATACTTATCTATGCTTAATATCCCGAAATTACATCACACCAAGCCGACATATGAATTCATTAAATAAAGGAGGTTAAATCTTGCCAGAATTTGAAATTAAATCTCGAAAATAACTCAAGGGGAACTAAGATGCCCTAGGTGGTGTCTTAGTCCCAAGTCATGAAACTTGGGGCAGAGACAACAAAACGGACCTTTTTAGGTACATTCAAAATCAGGGTCCCAAGACCCATGGAGGACAAAGACACCCTAGGTGGCATTTTAGTCCCACTCCACAAATCAAGGAAACACGGATAGAATCATTAAATGATCATTTATCTTTTGATGTTTTTTGGGATTTTCCATAAAAAGATATAATTCATAGGGCTTGTAGATGCAAAATAGGACCAATTAAGCCATAAAGAAGCATAAATAAAGCAAGGCGGGCCCAAAAAAGTGTGAAAATGTAAAGGGATACATTTTTCTACACTACACATATATACATATTTCCATTTATAAATGTTACATAATTAATTTGCATGTACAACTATTTTGTAAGCTTTTCCATTCTTGAATTGCAAACCAGTATATTGCGTACGCGTCTCTAGAATTTACTTTACTATGTGATCATCAATATTTAATGCTTTCCTTTGTGAAAATTATAATTCCATGTCTATTATTGCACTTCCAATTGCATGGGATATGTTCAATCTATTATCCATTTAAAGTTTGAAACATATAATTTATCGAATAAAAATACAAACAAACATTTATTTAATCCCAAATCTTGTTCTTTCCTAAGATCCACAAAGCTTTACTTCTAATAGATGTTTTAGACTATTGCTCGATGTATTTAGTTTACATTTTAGTTTTAATTATATTACTTCTCCCTTTTAGAAAAGTTACTTCTCCAAGTTGTTATGTTGTCATTCCCAATAATGTTCCAAGTTTTATGGAAACTTAAAATAACATACAATCTTGTTTTTCCTAAGATTCCCAATGCTTTTCTTCCAATCGATGTTATTGTGTACATCTTGATGTATTTAGCCTTTACTAGTCTTCCTTGTTATAAAAGTTACTTCTAATTTTGAATCTTTTATGTAAAATTACAAAAAATATTGAATGGAATTGGAAACCTCAAGATTGCAACTTAAATGAGTGTGTCACAACCAGCAAGAACACACACGCTACCATGCGAGGAAAGATGTCATCACTAGAAGAAGACGAGAAAGAGCACAAAGCATAGCTAATGGTGATTCCACTTCCACACTCCCATCCTCTGCTACCCCCTCCCATCTCCATCTAACTCCAAACTTTACACAAACCTTTCTTTCTACTAGAAATCCCTTTCATTCTATGCTAGATAGACTTGCAACCATGTCAAATTTTCTAGTCTACATGGAACAATATCCAAATTTTAAAACAAAACAATTACATGGACTATCTACTTGTTACAAATGTGCAACTAAAAAAAAGGTCATTAGTTTTCCAAATGGAACAACATGGACCCTGGTAAGCAACCTATATGTTTAAAAAGACTAACTCAGGTTGAAGAGATGCTAATAGCTAGGGTCAGCCCAATCCTTCAAGTTAACTATGCAAAGGGAGGGCAACTAAAATATAGTGGGCACACTATTTTCTTTTCTCAAGATATTTCTACAATTACTACCCACTTGCCTAGATGTATAGATGAATTAGATATCTTATTGGTTAATAGGAAAACCATTGGCCAACAAGACTATAGCTTCTATGTGAGCAGAGGTATTGTGTATGAGGCATTGCATTATAAAACCTCGCATGACCCAAACTATAGAAATGTGCAATTAGATGAGGCTACATTAGCATGTCTACCAAGTTCTTCCACTAGCAGTATCGACCTCCTATCTGCAACAACCACAATTATTAGCACCACATATATAAGCTCTACACATACAGATGCTACAACCATCGACCCTACTAAAGAAGGCATTCAACCCTCTACTTCCTTTGTAGCTAACCTTCCACCAGTACATAGAGAAGTTGAAGAATTGCATTCTATATTACAATTAGGTCTAGGCCAACCAACCTTGTCTATAGACTAGCCACCCATTTCACCATCTCCCATCAATGAGTACACCACTGAAGGATTGTTTGTTATGTATTTCCCAACTTTTTTTCCAAAAGGCACCGTCACTTTCAAACAACAACACGTGAAAGAAGTTAAGTTACATGAATATGCTCTCCACATGCTTAGGTACTTTGATAATCGGTTTGGCCAACACCCTCACTTCAAGTACTTCATACTCAATATTCTTATGCAACATCATATCCAAGCTACAATATTTGTGTTTGTCCATAAGCACATTGATACATGCTTTCCTGCAACAATATCAGACCTTTGCCAATGATTAAAGGACCTGCTAGATGAAAAACTTGTTGAGAAAATCATGTGCTTTTGCTTGTCAATTCATGGAACATGACCTTTTTGGAACCATTGTAGAGGGGAGCTCTCTGATATTTATCTAAGTTGGTTTCCCATTGATTTTCTTTAAACTTGTTGTAACAGATACAAAATGGCCAGACCAACACAGTATCATGCCATCATCTGATCCTTCAAATTTGCAAGCTACTTATAAATGGAGGATACAAAACATTGTTCAAAATACACACCTTGTTGCCCACTATATGCATAATAGATTTACTACATTTCGTGAAGAGTTTTTGGAAAACTACTTGGCATAATCGACTACTGGTATAGGTATATTGTCACTACCCTTGTCCATTTACATTTGATATGATTTGAATACTTTCTAAACAAAACAAACCACTAGGTACAAATGGCAACATAGAGGCTCTACACATATCCATGGTTGGGAAACTACAATGGAATAACTTTCAAGCTATAAAAATGCCCTTAGCTACATTGGCAGGCATGTCTATGCATGGAACCCTCGAACGCTACTGTCAAGGAACCAAGCAATTGATCGATCTCTTGATAACGACCCATGTTTAATGGACAACAAAATGATATTGCAATCTGGCCCTATCATTGACTACATTAAACTAGTGAATTATGTTCAACGCCATAGAAATTATACCTTACAAACATGCCTTAGGAGGAAAGTCCAATCCCTACAATGTCATTATAAAGCTCCTTGGGCCATGCAATAAATTTCTACCCTTGTCATTGATGAGACTAGCCAACCAAAATTCACCACTGCTCGGAATGATGACCACTTAAATCTACTCAAATCTTCTATCCTCTCTATTTGGAGAGCTAATATTGATTGCCAGCCTGTTGTCTCTATCCATGCAGTCCTCAAGTATATTGCAAAATATATAGCAAAAACTAAAAATAATTCAAAAACATACCACACAATGCTTTCTCATATTTCAACAAATATAGAGTCTGACAATCCCACCACAACAGCTTTCAAAAAAATGCTTGTTTATGCACTGGTCGGCCATGATATTGGATCCCAAGAAACTTTCCACCTCTTGCTTAAACTTCCACTCTCCCTATGTAGTAGGACTTTTGTCTCTTTAAATGTCAACCGAAAAAAAAATTAATGAGTCTAGCTCTCATCTAAATCAATCGCCACCTCCCTAAATAACATTGATGCTTACATAATTCATCCAATATATTTAGAGGCCATTTCACTTCCTGAGGTCACCCAAAAGTGGACCTACAAGGCATCTCAAAAGAAAATCCAATTGAATGAGAGGCCCATAAAAGCCATTGTTCATGTCTAACCACGCTTCACCTCCATCCTTGCAAGAGACGACATCTGCTTCAAAGCATTTTGCTAGAGTGAACTACTATTGTACAAACCATTCCACAACATTCACAATGAGTTCACATTGCCCACTAGTCATATTATAGAACAATGGGAGAGTTTTGCAGGAAGTTACCATCATTGGCATGTGCTCTGCACACCATCAAATCCTTCTGAAGGTATAAATTCTTGCTCCTCTTCTAGTCAAGAAGTATTAGTACAAGACAACAACCCATCTTAATGGAAATTATTATCAATCCTATACCCAAGCCTTCCGTTTCACTTTGATGAACTATATATTCTTTGGTCGCCATGACATTGACTCACACCGTGATTAGGGTTCCTCCCAACTAAGTCCCCACCAACAAGTCCACACTACTACCTACATAGAATCCAACCACCTAACATTTATAGTCCCCCATCTTCCGACTCACCCTACCCAACATGAGCTCTTTGTCCAATAACAAAAAGCATTTGATATAGTTTTCTCACATCTAAATGCAGGTACTTTGCAAACTCATTTAAAAATGATTGTTCAGGGAACTATTGGAACTGGTAAATCACACCTAGTAAAATCCATCTAATCCACACTCAACAATTCATCCCAAAATGGCCCATCACCATTACTACTTCTTGGACCTATAGATGTAGCATCATTCAACACCCAAGCATCAACAATCCACTTAGCCCTATGAATACCAATCAAATGTATTGCCCCCTACAATGCCAAACACTAGAAAACTTCCAGGAAAAAATGTAATTCATTCGCTATATATAATAGATGAAATGAGCTTCATTGGTCCCAAGTTACTTCTGTTGTCATAAGGATTGCACCCTAGATGCTAAGCTTGAAGCTCAACAATCTCGTGAAACATGGAAACACCTTTGAGCCTGTGGGTATGCTCATAGCAAAGATGAATCTCCAGATAAAGGGTTGGTTCCTTGTGATACCTCCTGCAAACTACTTCTTTGATAGGAAAAAGGATAGAAAGAAACTTAGAATAGAAACCTATCCTAGGAGGTGATGCACTAGATGTTGTAGATCTACTTTCTTATTCAAACTCACAATGTTTTCAAAAAAAAAGCTTAAATATTTTCACAACCCAACTAAGCATGTAACACATAAGTATTTTATTGGAAAGGGACTAAATTTAGAGCATGCATGAAGGAAAACACGTATTTTCACAACTTCAAACTACCAAAATTAGCTTACTCAATCCGACCTAAATTAACTATGCATCTCCTTGCATTCATACTATTTGAATGAGACAAAATCATAGGATTATAAGAATGAATCACAAAAATATCGTCAGAGCACTCATACACTATAACATAGGAAGTATTAGGAAGGAAAATTGTTGCTTTTTTTAATTGAAAATGAAGGAATTGCTGCTACAAGTGGATCAATCTAAGTTACAAGATCAACTTATCTTTGTAGAATGCAAAGGAAAAGAAGAAAGAACTAAGAAAAAGACTAAGTATTTTCTCAATATATACAAAAACTAACTCCAAGAGCTAGGAGGTGGCATAAGCAGCTAACTAGAAGTAAGAAATATCTCCAAAAACCCTCTAACGAGAAAAGATAAAAACCCATAAAAAGTGGATTCAGAACTGAAGCAAACTAAATTCAAATAGTTGCAAACTCCACCCCTCAATCTTCATGATAAAATTAAAATTAAAAACATTAAAAAAAAAAAAAATTGATGTAAAACTGAGGATATGCCTCAAAAATCTCCATGAATAATGGCCTCAATTGATGTGATCTCCAAAAGACTAAAAAATGACTCCAAGTCGAGGAAAGCATAATACTCCAAATGACTCTTGTTGACTTCAGTTCTACTTCACTTATGTTTCTTGCATGATTTTGGAGAAAAAGTAACTATTTGATTAAATACTAAAGATAATCAGTTATTGATTATTTTAATATTTGTCATGTGATAGTTCTCTTTTTTATGCATTACATGGTAAATATTAAGGTAATTGATGAAATATTACCTTTAATATTAAATTACATAGTTTATCTTGTCAAAAATCATGCAAAAATACAAGTGAAGTGATCCTTCACTTCAAAATTAAATGATAATATTGAAACTTGACTCCACAATCTCACCTTCAAACTCACGAGTTCCCTATGATCATTAGGTTGGTTGAATTAAGAGTCAAGACCATGGAATTAATAATGTTAAATGATTTTTGTTTAAAAAATAAGGCAAAAATCACTCATCAGATTAGGGCATTGAGTCAAACACATCGAAACCCTAATCATTCCCATTTTGCATTTCTTCACTTTCACTTTCTTGTGTGTCACCATGTTGTTGGTAGGGGTTTTGATAGCTCAATTTTTTACCATTCTTTGTTGTTTCTAGGTGATTTTCTTGAGCTATCCTGCAAGAAAATGTGTGGCAAGTCCTCTATCACAAATTTGGGCATTTTTTCCATTTTGGAAGCACTTTTCAGGCTTTTAAGTCATAACCTCAATTATTTTTCTGATGTCTTTTCATTTGTCTACACCCTATTAATGTTCTCATCATTCTGAGGCCACCATGAGATGGAGTTTAAGCTTGAAACTGTGAATCTTTGAGGAGAGGTACACCTTAACTTTACATTTCTTTCTTACTTTCTAGTGATAAAATGTTGAATTTGAGCCCCTATGAATGCAAAAACAATGAATATAAATTGTTTTCTCTATGCATTATGTGTACAAAGGCTTCGAAAGCTCCATTATTTTTGTAAAATAAAGAATTCTTAGCATTCTAGTTGTTATTTTCATTATTTTTGAAGCCCTTTATTCTTCATGGCCACATCTATATCTAAAGATAAGAGAAATTTGTTCATACTTGAGGGTTTTAGAAACCTTGGGCATCTTGACTTTTTCACTTCATTTTCCTGTGTAAATTATGTTGTTGTTTGTATTTTTCTCCTTCATGTCGTGGATGTGTGAAGCTTGGGGTTGTCTTGTTTCATTCTAAATGCATTCAATTGTTTGGTATTTTGGAAAACCCAACTATAATGCAAGTTCAAGAGTTTCATTCCTTCTAATAGAAAACCCATTAAAGTTACCTATGCTCGAGGGTCTTTGGATTGTAGTCTTGATTTTTCCCTACAGTATTGATGTTGTGACATTCATAGTTGATTATCTCACTGTCATAGAATTTTGCTTGAATTTGCAAAAAATGCTCTTCATTTTGAATGCCACCTTCAAAAAATTGTCTTTAGGTTTTGATGTTCTTCATTGTCTTGCCATTGGTTTTCTCATAAGCACTATCATATGAATAGTTTCTATCACTTGTAATTACCACAAAACATCCTATTTAGCTTCTTTGATTATGCTTGTGAAGAAATCATTTCCCTCTGAATTCCCAATGCTTTTTGCAATTTTGTGTTTTGACATAGCAATTGTGGTTGAGTTGTATCATGCATTCTTTCAACATGAGGGTGACCGCCCATATATACTCTTCCCTCTGTACTTGGTTACTTTCCTCCTTATTTTTGTAATGAAAAACTCAACTATCTATTGGTCCTTCATACCTTGACTAGCTACTTATATGCTTGCATTTGTTGTTGTTCATTGCACAGTCTCCTTGATAGACATTGTCTTCCATGACATCTTGAAAATTACCTTTTTAATATGACTATGCCTTATTGCTTGTCGATGTCATCTATAACTTGGTCAAGCTTGCCTTTGTAGATGTCCTTTACATTTTTTTTCCTCATCATGACTACCTTACTTGAGGTTTAAAATTCATTCATATGATTGACTTCACTAGTTGACTGTCTTGTCTTCCATTTTTATGCCATTATTTACTTGTCATGATTGTCTATCAGGATTTCAATATTGTGTTAAAAGAGCATTATTTTTTAAAAGGATAGTCACCTTCTATATTATCGTACTAATAACAACCCTTCACAATGCTTTTGATATACTCATAAAGATGAAATCTAGGGGAACACAAAAAAAGATAGCTGCTAATTAATTTTTTCCCTTGGCTGATTGTGAAACTTCATTTTCCATTGCTTACCAAACTAAAAAACTAGAATATGGAAATCTACAACCTGTTATTAACTTGACTTTCAATGCTTAAAAATTTATCATGGCTATAAGTGAAAATGCATGGTTTTTCCTACATGGTTCCAACTATTCTCTATGATGCATTTAATTTGTATCATGTGTCTTTGCATGCTATGACTTACTGATATGCAATGATGAAAATAGACCATTAATCCTCTCTTGTAAATGAGAGGATGTAGTATGTTGGGCTCAACCCTTGTGGGAGCCCATTTTCCTCCACATACTATAATGTTTGAACAAGATGAACCTTGTAATGATAATGGACCTGTACCTACACAGTCAACAAACAAGTTAGATAAAAAATAGTGAAATTCAATGTTCTTTTGATGATTTGACTTCCATTAGATGATCTGGCCTTCCTGCATATAGCTATTCATTCTTCTTTCCTTGATCATTTATAAGGTAGAAAGTATTTCCTTGATTAGATATGTGTAGAATAATGAATGGAACCCTGAGCTCTAACATCAATCTTCTATCACCCTTGCAGGTTTTCTCTTGGAGCTACACCTAGACAACTCAACAATGTTGGCACAATATTCAACAACGAGATTCATCATTCACCAAGAAATGATGGGTCCCATCTCTAATTTTATGCATTTCTTTTCTTACATTTATACTTTCTATTTTATATCTTTTTAGATACAGTTACTCCCACAGCTTGTGTGGGACTTTTGAGCACTTTTTTGATCTTCAATGAACAAGACAACATTGTATATCTTTGCATTTTCAAAATGAATGAAATACAAAATCATCAGGAAACTTTTTTAATCTCTTTTTGTTGTAAAATATTGCACAATAAGAACTAAACTTCATTTGAAAACTTCATATGCAAATGATAATGATTAGAAGAATTTAATTGAAGTACATTTCACCTTAAAGTAGTCAGTTGTTTCAGCTCTACCAAAATGAGTTGTAGGTGAATTTTTGGTAACAACTTCAAAGCATTGACATGAGGGTACATGAAGCATTCCCCAACCACAACCAGCTTCTATTTGGGGGATGCTCAATCATGCTCTTCGGAGACCTTGGCCAACTTCCACTAGTTAAGGACATTCTTATGTATGCCTCAACCTCATACAGCGGTGCCCTATGGCACAACTTCACAAAAGTAGTAACACTCGGCAAAATATTTCATCAAATCAGCAAGGACTTGACACAAATTACCTTGTGTACTCTCCTCTCCAATTTGTGAAATGCAGAACCTACAGTAGAAGATTGGAAAGTTCTAATGTCGTGCTTAAGCTCATCATTGGCCTCTATAGAGCAAACTGAGTTCCTCTCCTCAATACATATTTTTTCAACAAATGAAATGGTCTCACTACATAACTAGAACAAATATTATTATCTTTGGAAACATCTATTTCCTTGTCAATTGTAGAGCAACTAAGGGGGTCACCATGCTCCAATCCAGATGAAGAACAACTACAATCTAAGGTCCCCTTGCATGTTCAACAAAAGGTAATGTTATGTTCAAATTTATGGGTGGAAACATGCCTTGTCAATGGGGCACTTAGGCAAGCCCAAGATATAGTCTACAAGGATAATGAAATTCCACCTTCACTTCCCTTTTTTGTTGTAGTTCAGTTCAAAAATTACATAGGCCTTGCTCGGGATCTCAATAACCCAAAAAATTTCCCTATTGCCCCTATGATTCATGGTCTCCATCGTCAAATCCCCCTAAAAATGGCATGGGTGTTAACAATACACAAATCACAAGGCCTTACACTTGAAAAGGAAACCATCGACATTGGCAATGTAGACCGGAAAGGCCTTACACTCACAGCTATTTCTAGAGTACATGCACTAAAAATCCTACAAATCAAACCATCTTTCACATTCCAAAGATATGCACACATGAATCAAAGTCCATTTTTAGCTCGCCAAAAACAAGAGGAGGAACGCTTATGGGAATTGTCTGAAAAAATCTCTT